>JAODAL010014505.1:0-87261 GCA_025379985.1 Phyllomedusa bahiana | reverse complement strand
GTAGATGCTGTTAAAATTTTTGTGGTGAATAATTATCTGTCTTGCACGCAGAAATTTTGCAACTTTCAAAATCGAAATTTTGATATTTTTCACAAACAAACAAGGATTGTATGGATAAAAATTTCTTACTAACTTAAAGCACAATGTGTCACGAGAAAACAATCTCTGAATCACATGAATAGGTAAAAGTGTTGAAAAGTTATTCTCACATAAATTGCCACATGTCAGTTTTCAACAATAGGGCTGTGTCAGGAAGGTCAAAACAGGCTGGGTCCTTAAGGGGTTAAACTTTTGACTTTGCAGAAAGTAATAAATATGAATTAAAAAATTCTCTCTCTCATTATTCTGGCATTTGGCAAATATGAATAATTTTGGTGATCTTTTTTTTTTTTTTTTTTTTTTTTTTAAACATGTTTTTATTAAGTTTTTAAGGCATAAAAAGAACAGAGTATCAAAGAATACATACATAAAAGGTGGGGTTATCTGCCGGATATCAAACAAGAAAGACATATAAAGTCACCAAATAAAGTATCAATTACATCATTACAAAGTCATGTTGTTTGTTGTCTTCCGTATAGGATACAAACCCCGATAAGAGTACCAAGATATATATATAAGAATCTACCTAAAACCTAGCAGAAGGTCAATTGCCAGCCTCTATAAGATGGCAAAGGTACTCATTGCCCTACAAGGTTTCTGTATCCATACGGCTTCATTTAACCAAAACACCCCAAAAAAACAAAGAAAACCAGAACTTTAGAACAGAATAATCCTCTAAACTTTGCAGAGGAGAAACGAACACGTACTCAAAAACAGTCAAAAATGGGAGGGGACAAGGGAAGAGGAGGAAAAGAGAGAAAAAAAAAATGTGGGGAAGGGATGTACCGCAAGCCTTCGCACCGTTACATTCTGGAAAGGGTAATCAGCCTCACAGTTAGATCTCCGGGTCCACGCTATTCACGATCACTAGAGTAGGTGCCTAATGTCCAGCAAGCCGCCCTCAATGCCCCTCAAGTCTTAGTTTTCCCAAAGTTCCTCCCAGCTCTCCCTCCCAGGGCCGGGACAAGGCATTTTGGTGCCCTAGGCAAGTACAGCCAATGGCGCCCCTTCCCCCTCCCCCTGCTCCCAAATAATTTCACCCCCCCACACTAATTCCTCTCGCCCCTGCGCCAGGTCCTGTCACTAAATTTCTGCATATTCCCACATAGCTCCTGTCCATCTCCTCAGCAGTCATGCAAATGACAAATTAGCTTTTTCAAAATCGCTCCCCTCCGTATGACAGTGTAATACATTACAAATAACAGCCCACAAAATTTAATACACCTACACATGGAGCAAATCTACCAGACGCTTTCATTGTTACTAAAAAACACTCCTACAAACCAAGACCCTAAATATTACTACTTAAGGATCAAAATAATCCTGGTCAGACCCTGACCAAACGCAACCCCACATGTGACTATCAGTTGTACACAGGCTCTACAGACATATACCACCACTATACAGTGACCATATAGTGGTAGATACTAGGGGCGACATGTATGAATTTGAATGCGTACTTTTTTTAGCTTGGCGCCGACACCACAGTTCTAAATAGATATAGAAGAGTGTAGAATACGACAGATTTTTGGCGCATTACATAGAGCTTAAAGGGGTGTTATCGTTTGAGCTGTTTGGGCTGTTCAGCTAATTTTCTCAGATTGAGTTTGAAATCCAGGGACGTGTCTCTCCTCTCAGCAGGCGTGTCTCTCCTCCCAGGTGGTGTGTCTCCCCTCACTGAAGAATTGTGACATCATCTTTTTTTTATGAAGCAGGGGATGCAGAAGGTTGTCTGGATATAACAGCTCTGTAGCCTCCTGCATGCTTCTTATTTTGCAGCCTTCAGGCTCCAACACCCGCAAGCACCTGTCATATGTCTTAGTTTACAAAACAAATTACGCTAAAAGCCAGCAGCTTTAACTTCTAGTGGTGTTCCCCCAAATTGTACTGACAACAGGCAGAGACCTTTACTCAACTACAAGGACAAAAAGTCAGCTTCAAGTAAAGTTTTCTGCTTGCTGTCAGTGACATGTGAGTGAAAACAATGGGGGGCGAAGCAATCAGCTTTGAGAGAAGGCCATGTCAGCTTGTAATTAAAATTGGGCTGTTGGTGCAGCGGGTAGGCAATTTAGCAGTGATAGAGTATTGCTTTTACAACGAAGGGGTTTGGGGGTTCTAGTCCCCTCACAGAGTATATTTTTTCCCCTAAATTCTAAACCAAAATGTAGAGAGACCTAAAATATATATGTCAAATTTCTATAATGATATATATACACATAAATACCTCCCTATATCATGTCTTCATCCCCAGAATATATTCATTGTATCACATATGTTGGGAAGTGCTTGGTGTGATTTCTGTGACAAATTGGGGCACTTATAGGGGAGCTTTGTGTGTGTATATGAATAAAGTTATAGATGTCTACACATATATTTTCATATCTTTACATGTGTACAATTTATAAAGAAAAAAAAAATACTGATGGGGCTTGAACCCCTAATTGCTTGCAGAGTGGATCAGCTAAGCACTGCCTATGCAAGAGCTTATGCAGGCACAGTGTTGAATTTTGTTATAATTAAAATGATGAGTCATAAGGAGGCGGGGCTTAAAATTACCCCGAGGAAAGAACCCCTTTTTCAAAGTAGGTTTAAAGGGGAGGCCTTGAGGGGGAAAAAACTCCTTGGAAAACCCTTTAAACGCCGTCTTTGCCCAGTATCCCCCATAGAGCTGGGAGATGTACATAGAGCCGCAGACCTTGGTTTCACTATCATTTTAACAGCTCAGAGGGGGAAAAACCCACAGAGGTGCAGGCGCAATCACAGCGGGGGGTTCGTGGCTGGGGCGTTTCCTGTCTAGGGGCGTATCCCAACAGGCTGAAAAGAAAAGTCAGCCAGCAATCACAGTCAGGGGGCGTGTTAGGAAATGACCCGGGGGGTTCCGACCCGCAACAGGGCAACAGCAGAAACAGAATTTGATTTAAGAGAAGTGATATTGCTAAACCCAAATGATGAGGTAAAAAGCCCCAAATTTCAAAAGTGGTTATTTTTTGTCCCCCTTATGTGAGAAAATTATCTTTTAAGGCCCTGTAGTTAGGTATATTTGTCCCTCAATTGGAGGGTATACGGTCCCCATAGTTAGGAGGTATATAGTACGCCCTCTCAGTCGGGAAGGTTGTGTGTTTTATTATATATAAATTTTATTATATATATATATATTTATATATATAATATTTATTATGTTCCCTCGTCAGGCGTATATAGATATTGTCCCCTTTGACGGCAGTTAATAAAATATGGGGCCTCAGGCAGGTTTAAAATTTTTATAAGGTCACTTCAGGCAGGTATATGGGGCATTACGCGGTTTTAGAAAAGGGACTACAGGAGGTATATAGCTAGAGGGACTTAGGAGGGTTAAGCTAGGGGCACTTCAGGAAAGGGATTTTTGGACTCTCAGGCAGGTATTTAGATAGGGGCTCTCAGGAGGTTTTAAGGGCACTCCCCGGCAGGATATAGTAGGGGACTCTCAGGCAGGGATTGTAGGGGCACTTTAAGGAGGTTACAGTAGGGAATTCGGCAGGTATTAGTAGGGGAAATTAAAGGCAGGTATTAGCTAGGGCACTTAAGGCAGGGTTTATAGCTAGGGCCTCTCAGAGGTATATAGGTTGGGGGCACTTCAGCAAGGTATATAGTGGGGGACTCGCAGGTATATAGGGGAATCAGCGGGGGATATAGAGGCTCAGGCAGGTATATGGGGGTTATGAGGTTATAGGGGCATCAGCAGGAAAATAGAGGCTCGACAGGTTATGGGGTCAGGTGGGTTTTTATAGGGGTTCAGGGAGGTATATAGGTGCACTCAGCAGGCATTAGAGGTCAGGCAAGTTATAGGGGCCCAGAGGTATATAGGGGCTCGGCAGGATATAGGGGCATCAGGGAGGATTTTAGGGCTCAGGCAGGTATATAGGGGCATCAAAGGGATATAGGGGCATTTAGCAGGCAAAGGGGCACCCAGCAGGTATATAGGGGGTCAAAAAGGGTTATGGGGGCCCCTCATCAGGATATGGGGGCACTATCAGGCATATGGGGCACTAGGCAGTTAAAAATAACAAATTCATTACTTTCCTGTTCCCCGGGCGCGCGTCTTTTTGGGGCCCCCGCCCCCCAGCCGGGGCTCCTCCGGCGCCCCTCGGCGCACACCAATGACGGCTTTTGCCCCGAGGAGAGGAGCTCGTGAGGCATTGAGGTCAGGCAGGTTTTAAAAGGGGGCACCAGCAGGTATTAGGGGGCCTCGCAGGTTTATAGGGGAAATGCAGGCATTTTGGGGGCACTAGAGGTATATAGGGCACCAGTAGGTAATAGGGGACTAGCAGGATTAGGGACATCAGAGATTATAGGGGCACTCGAAAGAATATAGGGCCTCGCAGGATTATAGGGGCACTCAAGTTAATAAAAATTTAGGGGCATCAGCAGGCTTTTTAGGGGCTTTCGAGGTAAGGGGGCACTCAGTCATTTTAAAAATAAAAACATTCAACTTCCCTGCTTCCGGGCGGCACTGCTCTTCGGCCCCGCCTCCGTCCGGGACGTCCTCGGCAGCCCCTGGCACACACCCAATGAGCGCTGTGCGCCCGAGGAAGGTGTAGCGTTGGTTGTATCACTTCTCGCGACGCTCCCCGGCTGGCGGCACGGAGCTCGGGGGTCCTCATCGTATGGGACCCGGGGCCCGCTTGTCGGACTGTGACTTACCGGGGACCCAGCGATCCTCGGTGAGCCTCCGACACTGTCGGGGACAGGGAGCGCGCGTCTCTGCTCTGCAAAAAAAAGACCCCCGGCGCTTCAGGCCCATGGCAGGGGGCCTGGAGCCGGCGAGGTCGGGGCCCTTGATGGCCCTAAGTGCAGGCAGAGGTAGGCCCTAGGCCATCGCCCACCTCTGCTACCCGTCGTCCCCGGCCTGCTCCCCCCAAGACCCCCTTGGGTTAGCCTAAAGGGGGGCCCCCAATAATTTATTTTTTCCCTTTGGTTAGGAGTTGCAAATAAAAACCGTTCCACCTAACAAAAAATTTCTCGTCTTTGAGGTTTGGCTAGTTCCACTTAAAACCCCTTTCCCTCGCCTGGCTTTTTAACCATTTAGATAACCCCAGAAGTATCTGGAGTCCCGGCTCAAGCCCGTGACCAAGTTTGACACCTTTTACGGCCAGAAAAGGATTAAGTGGACAATGGATGGGTTCGGAGATGGTTATAGTCATGGAAATAGCAGCACCTCTGGGGACATAGTAATGTGCAGCCGTCTTTTAACACTCAACAAACGAAGCAATGTTTGCCAGAATGTGTGCACCTCAGGACAACCCCACATACCTTGAAAGAGATTGTTTTTTGGGTGGGAACATTTGGGACATGCCACTTTCCTGTGCGGTGCCAAAGCATGGTGGGGGGATATTAAATCAATAGATAGCGTGATGGATAAACCGAAAGTGCGTTTCCCGCCACCCTTCACTTACTGTCGCCTTGCAAACCCGAGTCCATCCATCTAAAACAGTAGTTGTCCCTCGCAAAGCAGGAAATGCTTTATCCCAAGACGAGAACAGTTTGTGTTCCCAAGAAAACAAGTCTGACTCACATAATCTGGGAGATATCATAGAAAGAGAGAGGTGACCAGTATTCAAGCACAGAAAACCATCAAAACCGTTTGTGGGGAATTCATCCTCCAAGCGAAGCACCCTGCTTTTCAGGAAGCTAAGTCAGAAAGTGTGAATTTGGAATATGGAATCGCTCCTGGAGTTCCCCAAAGAATAAATATTTATGTCGGCAGCCATCATATATGGAATTTACAGTTGTTAGGCCCCTCTGCCGCCAGTCCCGCAGGTGGGGGTTTCCCCCACTGGTTGGGAGCTCTGGATGACTCATCAGGGGCATATGCTTACAATAAAATGCTGGCAATTTAAAAATCTTTCGACAGATTTTCCAGGCAGCGATAGTGTCTCTCATCAAACTGCAGGCCCTAAGGTGCGTGGGTATGGAGGAGAATTTGGTATGGAGAAGCGCCGATAAATCCCAGGGTTCCGCCAGGAGCGACTCCAGCTCAGTGTTTGAGTAGTACGAAGTTCCCCTCACTCAATCTAAGCAATGTCTAAGGATACAAGCAGGATTGTACCTCCTTATGTCCGGGAGGTTAATCCCGCCACAGGCTTTCGGGAGCATAAGTTTGGAAATTGCTATCCTTGTTTTTTTTTCCCAAATAAATCTGGTGAACCCTGCTAATAGAACTTTTATGTCCGAATGTCTCAGTAGAAGAGGGATCGTCTGAAGGGGATATAGGAGCCTTGGGAAACTAATCGTCTTAATTAGATGACATTGTGCAAAGAGTGAGAGGGGAAGTCTGGACCATCTATCAAGCTCCCTAACAATCTTAAGAATAAGAGGGGGGTAATTTAAGTAGTATAAAGAATACGGGGATTTTCCTATATAGATTCCCAAATATGTGATAGAAGTTTTAGCGGACAGTATTGGGGTATTTAACACATTGGAAGGGAGGGGTTTAACAAGAACTGAGATGCTGAGAAGCTCTGATTTTGTCTCGTTTATTTTGAAACCTGAACATGCCCAAAAAAAACCGCATTTTGAAAACAATAAGGGGGAAATGTCTCTCTCCGGAGGGGGCCAAAAAAAGAAAATTTAATATAATATGAAAAAGAGCGCTAATTTAAGTTTGCAGCCCTTGAATCAAATCCCTTAAAATATGTTAAAAGTTTTGTGGGGATCTAGCAAGGGGTTTAGGGCCCAAGGTTTTAAAACAAAAAAAGGCGCCCCATAGGGAAACCCCTGCCCCGTTCCACTTTTCCAGGGGGAAGGGCGGGGAAAGGGGAACCCGGGGGGGAGATTTAATCCTGTTTCGGGGATTTTATTTTGGGTTTGTTTTTTTGGAAAAGGTAAAAAGGGCCCAACTAAAACCAATTTTACCCGGAGAACTAAATTAACCCACCCTAAAATCCACACTTTAAAAGGGGTTTTTCTCTGTGTAAAACAGTGAGTAAAGCTGCTTTTCGAGGGGTTTAGAGGGGTGTTTTTTTTTCGTCAATTTGCCGGGAGGACTTTCCTAATGTTGGAAACCGCCAAACCAAACCTGAAAAAAGCCTACTTGATGGGAGCCTATGAGTTTAGGCCCTTAAATTGGGCTAAAACGATCAGCCATGATTTTGGTGATTGTTTTAAAGCCGACATTGATTGTGATATAGGTGGGAAAAGGAAGGGGGCCCAAAGGTGGGGTCCTTCCCTTTTTGGGGGGCGGGGCTTGATTTTGCTTTGGGGGTGTTTGGGCATTTTAGGGATTGGTGTCCCTGTAAAAAAGAATTAAAGAGATTAAAGCAGTGTGGGGGTTCCCGGGGGATTCAAAATTTTTAAAAATCTCCGTGAACCCCCCGGAAACCCAGGGATTTGTTGGTTTTTTAAAAGTTGGAAATTCCCTGCATCATTTCGGGAAAAGTTTTTTTGGGGGCCCAAAATTTACCCAACCTCCCCCCCCCCGAGAGGCCCAGATGTAAATTTTTTGAAGCCAGTTCGTGAACGGCAAATCATCAAGAGGGTTTTTTTTTTCCGCCGAAAAAATTTTTTGGGTTAGAAAAAGGCGAAGATTTAAATTATTTCCCTTTCCCTGCCTTTTCTTTAAACACCCCGCCCCAAATTTTTTTCACTGCAGGGACTGCGCTGAGGGACGGAGCCCCCTTGGCAAAAACCCAAGGGGCCCGGGCCCCCGGGTTTACTCCCGAAGTGGAACACCGAGTTCCGCTTGCGTTCTTTTTTTAAGGTCCCTCTTTGCTACCCAAGTTCATTTTCCCTTTTTGGGGCAGAGGCCCAAAAACTTTGTTATCAATTTGGGGTGATTTTAGTAAATCCCACTGTATGCCCCCGTAGTTTGGGGAATTTAAGGGGCATTAAATTTTGGGCCCCCTGCCCTTTTTTTGAAAAGCCCCGGCCATACACGATCAATCTCCCCCTCAAAATGTTTTTGCAGTACCCCCAGAAGGGGTTGAGAAAGGTTCTGATGTTTCTGCATTGTCTGACGGGGAAACTCAGCCACCCCCCTTGTAAAAGTCTGCTAAAACCCCTCTTTTCCGGTTTAAATTTGGGGGGAAAAAATGCCTATTTTTAAATTGAGCCCCTCTGTTAAAAATCCCGAAAGGGTCGTGAAACCGGGGGAAATGGTCGGGAAAGGGGGCCATTTTCCCCAAAATTTTAACATCCTAAACCTGGACGCAGTTTTTGGGGAGATAAAGGTTTGGGGTTGATCCGGGGCCCAACTTATGGGTGGACATGCGAGAAATAGGAATATTCCCTACCCCCTGGGTTTTGGGAAACCTCCGGGGTCACATACATCCACGTTGTCAACAAAATTGGCTAAGGTTTGTTTACCCGACTGGAAACCTCGAGGGCCGTCCCCCCCCTCGTTTTTTCTTCTACTGAGAAAGAACCCATTGAAATCCCCCCTTTTTCGCTCACATTTGGGCCCCAAACAGGACAGTTTCCCAGGTTTTTTAAAGGGAAAAAGGAAAATCCCTGCATTTGGGGCCCCTATTTTAAATTTTTTAGGGAAAAAATTTTTTCGGGTTTTGGAATCTAAATTTTTAACCCTTGAGCCACCCCCCTTCCCCCATCATGTCCATGATGGAAGACTTGTCCCGGAAAAAAAGGTTTTTCCCCAACAGGATCAGTACCCCCGCTTTCCTCAGGTTTGCAGGAGATCCATACACCCTACAGACCCATAGACGCCTCATGCGTTGAAAATCCTCCTCAAGGAGATGGGTCTCCCGCAAAAAGGCTACATCCGCCCCAAGCCGTTTCAAATGCCTGAGGACCATTATGCGCTTACCCGGAGATCTTAGGCCTTTCACGTTTCATGGCCACGTGCGGCTAGCTCTAGGGAGAAAGAAAGAAAGAAAGAGAAAAAAAAGGGGGAAAAAGGAAAGTGCAAAAGAGGAAAACAATTACACTCCGAGGGGAAGTACTGAAGAAGAGTAAAAAAAAGTATTTGTTTAGTTTAGACATTGTACCGGAGCCCGACACTCAAGATATCAGTCTCGTCACTTGTCGCCTCCTTTGCTCTTTTGGGTTTATAGAGCGAGATGAGTAAGATGGATCCGGGCCTTCACCGTCCGAAGCAACATCCCCTCCGGTAGATACAGCAAAGCCAGAGGGAGATGGACGTCTTTTGGGGGTGGACGGGGATTGGGATCTGGAGCAGGGGATTTGCCTCTCATCCAGGTATTTCTGCGCATCTGAAGGGGAGTGGAAAGTGGATATGTTCCCATTCCTATGGAAGATTTTCAGAACAGCAGGGAATAGTAGAGCATTATCTGATTTCTGAAGAGGACGGAGCAGATTGGAGAGAATGCTTTTCGTTTCCTGACCACATCTGCAGAAAAATCCTCGAAGATGATCACTTTTCTACCCTTGAAACGAAGACCAGGCCTTAACTTCTTAAATGCCTTGAGTATAGCTGTTTTATCCGTATAGTCCAGATATTTAACTATGATATGACCAGGGCGTTCACGCAGAGCTGGTGGAATATCTTTTTCCAATGAAGTGTTTGTGGTGTCCCTACTACGTAGGTCAAGGCCAATACGATGGGCCCTCTCTGCCTTACAATTGCCAGGAAGACCTAGCGCTTTTGGTAGGTCCCTTTCACATAACGTAAGGAGTTCTCTGGGAGAGACCATTTCAGTAATGCCCACAATCCGCAGGTTATTTCTTCTGGACCTGTTTTGTCACTCAGTCTCTTATTTTCCTGTATAAGAACCTGCAGCTGTGAGTGGGAGCCGTCAGCATCTACCCTTAACTTCTGGAGTCGGAGCTCATGGTTGTCCAGGCGTTCTGAGTGAATTTTGACCTCTACCTTAACTTGTGCGACTATAATTGCCACTGAGGCCGATAGAGAGGCTTGAAGGTCTGAAGATATCTGTTGTGCCACCTCCGCTACAATAGACTGAAGGTGAGGGCCAGAAAGACTTAAATCGGGAGAGGGGTTGTCGTGTGACTGTTGAGCTTCCATAGTTACGGTGGATAGAGAAAGGGCCTCCTATGGCGGTGTAGGCGAAATGTCCCAGTCAGTAATCGAGAGAAAGTCCTCTGGGTTGTTTTTATCTAAGGTGTCAGAGGATGTTAAGGCTAGTAGTTTGACTTCTTTACTGGGCTGCTTTGCCGCTTTAGTACGCCCCATCCTGTGCAAAATTTTTTCCATGCGAGTCTAATGCGCACAAATTGTTAGTATTTGAGACCCAAGCACACTTATTGGTGAAGGTGTTGCAGGTAGGGGGTTTGTAAAGCTCTCTGTCAGGAGTCTGGGATCCCCAGATGTTGTGTCAGCTTTAACGTGCGTAGTCGGACTTTCCCAGCTAAAGGTGACTGAGTTAAGATGGCAGTTGCTCCAAAGCCCTCTGGCTATTATTCAATAGAGGTAAAACGCCTTTCTGAGCGAGGAGAGCACAAAGGTCTGTCATAGGCAAGTAATGGCAGTCCCAACAGTCCCCTGAACTAGGGAGCAGTGTCTAGGGTCCAGGGCAGTATAAGGTGCCAAAGATCAAAGGCTGTGATTGTGGCCTCAACCCTCTAGCCAGTTTCTGAAGGGGGGCCCTATCTTGTGTCCTGATGCCCACCGCCCTGAGGGTTCTGTACTGAGGCTGCTGCGGTTCCTGACGGGTGGGGGAGGGTACCTTATGCCTCTCCTGTACAGTCCAATCTTTACTGAGGTTGTGGCTCTGCAGAGGCGCCGGTGCGGGCACGGGCGCGAGGTCCTCAGCTCGTCCGCCCTGGATGACAATACCGCTCGTCCCCTTGTGTTAGCAGCCGTCCGGGAGGTCCCTCGGTAACGGCTGTTACCGCCGATTCGGCCCTGTTCTTGAGGAGCGGCCTTGTAATGGCGCGAGTGCGCTCATGTGGTCTGCGCCACGGCCTTCTGAAAGGCTGGCTCCGTCACTCCGCTGCTTCACCTCTCCGGCACGACAGGCGGGCTAGAAGGTCCCTGGAGTCTGGCAGTCAGCTACGGGTGTTTTGTCGGTACTTCTGACCCAGTAGGCTTGTCCGGTGAGTCCCGCGGCTCCGGAGCTCTGGTGTCTGCCTCACTTCATGGCGGCGCCGGAACCGGAAGTCTCAATTTTGGTGATCTTAATTGAACTAAAACGAGTAATGCTTATTCTGATTTCATGTCAGATTGTGAGAAAATCATGCTTTTGTGTCTCTTTATATAGTGTATGTAAATTTCTGGTTTCAACTGTAAGTAGTTATCTCCAGTCCCAGCTGTTGATGGTAAGTTCTGGCTCCATACACCCTAAATCGCAAAATTACAGGCAGAAATGAATGATAATAACTTCCTTGACATTAATTATACCAAGAGGATAAAATTTCTAGGGGTACTCCCTACTTAGACATTAATAACATATAAACAGGATATACTAGAAATGCAATAGATATGGTCATAGAGGTGGATTTTTCAGGCATTGATGGAACATATTTTGAATATGCTGTACATCTTTAACTGCTATTTCATGACTATAGCAGGAACTTGTGTTTAGATGATCACTATCAGAGCATACCTTTTACTCATAAGTCCTACTTATGACATACTTTATTCTCATAAGAATAAAGACATTAAAATGATAAATATGCTAATATTCTTTAACAATTATTTGTTATTGTAGATGACGATAACAATGTCATGTAAGATGAAGACAGAGGTGTAACTTGAAGCTCTTAGGCCCCGATGCAAAAAGTAAAATCGGGTCCCCCAACTACTATGGGCTAATTATAATACTGGTTTCTTCCTATGTGGCAGGAGAGCTTTTGGGCCCCCTGAGGCTGCAGGGCCCGGTAGCAACTGCTACCTCTGCACCCCCTGTAGCTACGCCCCTGGATGAAAACATGCACGGCAATCATTTCTCAGAGATAAGGCTAATAAAGAAATATATAAAGAAAAAGATCTCTTTGTGAAAATTGACTTTGCAATGTGTCACAGTCTCAGATCTTATTGTCTAATGGGTACTAAACCTAAAAGATTCAGAGGTATAATCACAAATCACAAACAAAAAAATAATAAGACAATTAAGTAGTAGATGGTATCAAAGTTTGAAAGCAAGTTCATCGCTAGATAAAGGCTGGCAAGCCTCATTCATTCAGTAGAGAGACAATGACACATGAATAAAAAGTAACTCAGCAACAGGCACACATACCATTAATTTACATATAAAGAGTTAAGCGAAATGTACAACTCCTAAACTTTGTATAATGCCTACACCTAATTGAAAGGCGTTCCTTAATATAAAATCTCCCCAATTACATTGTTACTTAGGCTGGAAAAAGACATAGCAGCTTGTTCCAGATAATAGAAAAACATAACTGCTCAAGTATAAAAATACAGGCCACAAACTAGGCAGTACCTATATAAGACATATGCAGAAAGATTTTTATACACACTTTATCCATTTGTATGTGAAATCGATAAGTGGGTTATAAATCCAGCCAAGTTGCTACCTCCTCCAAATTAATATATATTGGCTGTATACAGCAGTAGTTCAGGGAAGTACTGTCCACACAGTTTGTCTGGAAAGCAATTCTGTTTAATACAGGGAAGTACATGACATTTTATATCACTTGTTACGTTAGCATTTGTCATAGCATGTGTTAGCTGATCATTGGTTAATTGACATTTGATGGGAAGAGTTAATAAGAAGTCAAGTACAAGTTCTTTATATGGTAATATACTTTTCTGCATGTTTGCATAATGTTAAACCGTCCAAGCCGTTTGAAACTGTCCGAGTTTGTTTACTGTCCCGGATGCTGGGTGTCGCAACAAATGTCCAAATGATTTCGGTGTCATATTAGTCTGCTTTGCTTAAGCTATCTTTTTATTAATCCTTAGTGACTCCATTTTAAATGTCTTCAGTAACTGTTATTGTGCCTGAGTGAAGGCTGCACAAACAAAAAGAAAAAAGAAAAAGTGGCCGTTCTTGTTTGATATAAGTGACTGTTTACTCCGTTTTGTGCCATACATTTTTTACTAAGATAGGCATTTGCAATGTCTTATGAGGAGATTGCCAAGATTACGGAGAACCGGGCAGAGATTTTTAGTTTGTCTGCAGTTGAAAAACAAAATATCCTGCAGCATGCCGAGGCGGCTGGATTAAGCTGGGGGAAATCAAGAGAAGAAAGTTCAACTAATTATCCCCGACGGCTTGAGCAATTAATGAAGAGAGAAGCTAGCCTCAGTGCACACGCAACCGCTTTAACAGAATATATCAAGACATCGAGGATCCCAAAAGGCTTCGTAGTACACTACAGCCTATTCTGCTACCAGAAGATGATAAGTACAAGGAGAAATGGTATGCTTTAAGCAACAATTACTCCATCGACTTAATGTACTTAACAGTGCAACATTTGCAAATTACCATTGAGAAGGTGAAAGATGATATTAAGAGAGTGGATGAAGAGTTTAAAGCACGTAATGCTCCAGAATGTTATTCACAAGCTCATGCTGATTTAACTGCTGGTATCGATAAACTAAAGATCACATTGTTGCAGAACAAATTAAGAAAGTATGAAAGACATACTAAGGATTATGTACTCAACCGGGTGTATTCTTGGGCGGCTGAAAGAAGATCCTTCCGGGGACGGCCAAAAAGAACATATGATCGGAACATCCATAGCAATGCCTCTTCAAGTACAGATGAACAATCTGACGTACCAACACCACGCAATGTCGAGAGAAGAGGACAGCGTGGAAAATATTTTTTAGAGGATCTGGAAGCAAAGGTCCGGGACTCAACAATGTTACGGGCGGGGAGTTGCAAGCTCGCCGAGGCACCAGGAACAGGAAACAGATCTTCCCTCGTTGATATGTAACATTTCATCCAAAGAAATATCTCCTGCACAAAAGTCAGTATTAGAAAAGGGACTTAACTTCGTGCCCAAAAATGAGATTAAATTGTTTGACTTTGAGGTTGACTTCTTTAAGCTTTGTAGAAGCATTCGGCTTAAAATGTTTTTCAAGGATAAAAAATATGTCAATAGTGGTAAAGAATTTCCTAGGGGTAAACTTAAAAGTAAAAGTAGTTTTGACCCTGATATAAAAAGTCCTTCATTAGAAGTTTTTCAGCATTTAGTACTCGATGAAGTCACCAAAAATTGGGATAAGGCTAAGAATAAGAAATGGTCTAATTTTTCATTTGAGGAAAAAAAAGCCCTTAAACAAATAGTTGAAGACCCCTCAATAGTCGTAAAAAAAGCTGACAAGGGGGGGGCTAGTGTCATTATGAATACTGACAACTATGTACAGGAGGTTATGGCCCAATTAGGTGACCAACAAGTCTATAAAAAATTACAACAGGATCCAACAGCTGAATTTTCAAAGTATGTTGAGGAAATCCTCCAGGATGCTGTATTAAGCGAGGTAATAACTAACCAGGAAAAGGCCCTTCTTACTAAAGAGAATCCGAGGGTACCTATTTTGTACATTGTACCAAAAATTCATAAGTCACTCGAGAACCCGCCAGGTCGCCCGATAGTGTCGGGCATGGACTCAATGCTTGAGCCATTAGCTGTATACCTAGATACCTTTCTACAGGAAGAAGTGAAAAAAGATCCACATATTTTGTATGATACTGGGCAATTTTTGCGGATACTTAAGACCACAGATTGCAGTAAAGTTAAGTTTATGTGCACCTTAGATATAAAATCATTGTTTACTAATATCCCGTTGATTGAAGGTACACAGGCAGTCAGAGAGACTCTGGTTCAGAACCCAAAATTATCCAATAGACAGATTGCATTTTTAATGCAGCTGTTAGATGTAATTCTTACAAAGAATTGTTTCCGTTTTGGTGAAGAATTTTTTCTTCAATTACAAGGAACTTGCATGGGCTCGCCGGCGGGACCTAGTTACGCTAATATTTTTATGCAGTATTTTGAACGAGAGTTTGTCTTTTCTCAACCCCTGTTTAGACATGCAGTTTGTTGGCTCAGATACGTCGACGACGTTTTCCTGCTCTGGTCCGGTTCAGGTTCAGAGTTGGAGGACTTCGTCAGACTTATCAATGAAGCACATCCATTAATACAATTTTCAGTTACACAGGATCAAAAGGAAATAGCGTATTTGGATGTACTTGTCAAAAAACATGGTGAGGTACTAACCACAACATTGTATACAAAAGACACGGACACTAATAATATTTTGTATCGTAGGAGCCAACATCCTCCACAGGTGTTTAAGGGAATTATAAAGTCTCAATTTGTTCGTGCACGACGCATTTGTTCTAGCGATGGTGCATACTTGACTAATATGGAAAGGATTATAAAGAAATTTGTCGACAGAGGGTATTTGAGGGAAGATCTCGAGAAGGTAGGGATAGAAGTATATGGTACATCTAGGGAAATATATTTGAAACCCAAACCTCCAAAGAAAAAAGATGAGGATACTTTGATGTTTACGTCCACGTACGATTGCCATGCAGGTATAATCAAGCAGGCCATCAGGAAATATTGGAAAATACTGCAATCGGATCCCCAGTTTGGAGTTTTGTTTAGAAACCCACCTAGGTATGTGTATTGGAGAGGAAAAACGGTAGGGCAACAATTGGTTTCAGCAGACATTGATAGAAAAAAAACGCAAGGCGCAGTGCAGACTAGAATTGGGTCCACTCGTTCAGGCACCTTTGCTTGCTGTCATTGCCAACACTGTTCAGCGATTATAAAAGGTGATCGTAATGATCACCCGACAAAAGGTTCTCCAATATATATTAAGGGATTACATACATGTAACAGTGAAGCAGTGATTTATATGCTTAAATGTCCCTGTTGGAAGACATATGTAGGGCAGACCAGCAGAGCAGTAAAAATTAGATTAAATGAGCATATATCATTGATAAGGCAGTTCTTGAATAAGAAAAATGATGGTAATTTAGTGGAAAATAAAAAAGTGTTTGGGGAATCATCAGTTGCACGACATTTTGCAGTGGAAAAGCATAGTGTAGCAGAATTACGATGGTGTGTACTACAAAAAATTAATTGTAAAAATCCTAAACAGCTACAAACAAAATTGTTACAAAAGGAAGCTGAGTGGATACACCGTTTAAACTCTTTAGCTCCCAAAGGAATTAATGAAAGTTATAATTTACGAGCATTTTTAGGATAGTTGTTTTTATGTGTTTTAACATGTGTGTTTAATTAGCCCTATATAATGTAGGTTTGGGATCATCTATGCATGCTTGAGAAAGGGGAGGGGATCTCCTCGAAACGTCGCTACTCTGTGCGGACTGCCCGGTCTCCAGGCATCTCCATGTGAAACTCTTTTCAGAGTCAAAGAAAGACTGTCGGTCTGTATATATTTGTACTCATTATTGAGCATGTATGCCTTCCCAATATTGGATGATACTAATGTGCTTGCATGAAGCCTTTTTTTATCGTGGATTACAATAAAGCTGTAAGTTTTATCTAAGCTATCTTGGCACTTTTTTGCTTGAATAAGGAACGTGTAGGGTTGGAGGCCCTGTTATTGTGCCTGAGTGAAGGCTGCACAAACAAAGAAAAAAATAAAGTGGCCGTTCTTGTTTGATATAAGTTCAGTAACATTCAAGACACGTATATCCTGAAGGTAATTTTCTTGCAGAAGCTGTGCATTTCGAGCCTATAATATCTGATTTAATCTGGTCAAGGGAAATAGGTATAGAGAATAATTCATGCAAATAGTATATAGACAGTTTCTATATGTAAGCAATGGATATGAAAAGTACAAACAGAGTTCTAATGTTTTCAATCAATTCCCACACCTGACAATATCAGCTCTTGCTTTATTACATTGTACAATAGCTTACAAAGTGAAATTAACTCAAAGTAGCCCTGTATTTTCTGTAAATTGGAATGAAACAACATGCAAAGTGCACCTTGGTATGTGGAGAGTTGTGGTTGGTGTGGGACAGCCATCACAGCATTTAACTTCCATTTGTGACTTCCAGATGCATTACCACAGACCTTTTCACTCAGTCACTCGACTTCATATCAAGATGGTGGTGTACAGTATTTAGTAGAGAAAAGGCAAGGTGCAAACCTATTGGGTCATTGTAGTTTAACATAAACGGAAACGCATAGCCGAGTGGACGCATCTTTGGTTTATCTTTTGTATGCATATAGTGCTCGTTAATAAAGCTGCTGGAGCAGGAGTCTATGTGGACTTGATTGAATGCCTATTGGGTCACTGATTTGTTTCAGTGATATCAGAGTGAATTTAGAAAGATAAATGGTGTTTTTGACATACCCTCAAAGAGTGTCATTCACTTTCCGAAAATGTTATGTCGCTGTCCAAAAATGTTGCAGGGCAAAATCAGTGATGTGCAATTTTGTCTGGAGGGGTTGCCTACAAAACCTCTTCTAAGCAGTTGATTGATTGGAGGTCAAATAAATAATTACAAGCAAAGCAGAGTATATAAGAAATGAAAGCTTTAATACATAAATAATTAAATCAAATTATACTTAGCTGCAGTTACAGACGTTACAGATGAATAGTTCATTCACAGTGAAATGGGGAGCCCATCTGTACATTATAAACACCCATCTTGTTCGATGATGACATAACGGGGTTTGTTAGGCACCAACATGGTCCCAGCGGAAGCTAGCTAGTTGTCTCCAAGCCATGCTTCATTACTTAGCTATCAGAATGACCAAACATAGTGTACATTCTTTCTTTATTCCTTTTAAGAGTGTAAAGTTTCTAAGGGCTGTTGGACAGCAATACAAGAGAAGGTTGCCCAAAGACAGAAAAGGTCAACTAGAAATAGATGAGCAGGAACGTAAGGTATTAACCCCTCACATATCAAAGGCAATGCATAAATGCAATAGCAGATAAAAAGCTTAACATACATGGAGAGCGGTGCTGATAAGAGACATAAGACCTGAATTTCTATATCACATCAATCAGACACATTAATCCTATCAGCCCATCCTATTACACCTCTAAAACCCTACACAAGAGAATGGGAGATCTTTTGCAACAGGTTAAAGAGCTGCAAAAAGAGCAAAATTGCATGTGTATCATGTCACCTTTGGGATTGTTTTCAGGGTACAAAAGATATAATGTGTGCAGGACTGCTCTTTTCAGGGCACATATCCCACTAAGGGTGGTGATAGGGTATCCATTGTCTTAGGGACAGCATAGCTTGGTTTTTGATAACCTCCCTCCCCCCCTTTTTCTACAGTATGCGTCGGTTGTGGTATCAGAATATGAGGGATGCTTTCCAACTAGCATCTTGAATCATGCAAAAGAAACCAAGGTAGAATTATACCCCGCAGCTGGCGAGTTCTTCTATTGTTTTATATAGTTGTTTTAATTAAGTAAAAGCTATGTTTTATTGAGATATCTTTTTTCCGTTTTGACCTTATCTATTGAATATTTCTTGTTGGATTTATTATTTTTTCTTTTCTGTAGTAAAGAAATACCTTTCCTATACACATAAATAATGTCAAAGCAATTCATTTTACTATGCCTTGCAAGTTGGGCTATAGCAGGGTTATAGGTTCAAGTGAGATTTTAGGATAAGGAAAGGGGGACTGGATATTTGTTTCTGGTGACAGAAAGCCTTGCTGCACCTTAGGTTTTTTGCACTACTCAGACAATAGAAAGGTGTGTTTCTTTCAATCTGACTGTTTGATCAATCAATGCTTGCAAATATAATGTCACAACAGACATTTTTCTACACTACCTGTATGAAGTCTCATAGAAAAACATTACAATGATTTAGTGGAAGGTGGGGGAATGGCTATGGTTTCCTTTGATTTCCAAGGTCATTCTCAAAATGCTCCATTCTTCCAAATTGAAAAGCATAAATGATATGGTAGTGACTTATTGCAGTCATAAGAATGTCCTGGGGCAATTCTATTTATTGTGAATAACTGATTTATAATGTATGTTGACATTAAGTCGCTATTCTTTTCATTTTGATACATCTAATTCACACAGAAATATAAGTGCTCATTATCTAATTAAATTCCCTTTTTTTCTTTGAAATTATACTATGGGATAAAAAGACTAAATCATTATACATCCAACATAGTTAAAGAAAATATGTGATATTAAATAGTTTTCATAAAACCCATCAATACATTTATTTTAATCATAACCCCGGAGCCACAATATTAAGATACTGTGCGAATTTCAGAAATGTAAAAGTAAGAGAGCATTTTAATAACCATTTTATTATTTCTTCTTTTTGCTTTTTTTAATCTGTGTCCAGTGCCATGAAATTTGCTTTTATAAGCTATCCATCATACCTATACACTGTATACATTTGATAAGAAGAAAACTCAAGCTATGCAGTCATGCATTAAACTGACATTTATTCATATACTGTAGCTTGCTACACACCAACTGATTCAAGGAAACCTTTCAAATCTTTAATATAACATTCATATGCATGCCATAAAAAATGTTTAAATGAAAAACTATCTGAAACTTGATTGTACTTTTTTATATATAAAATTTCTATCTTTTATAAATGTGGGCAGATAGGGCATAATATTCTGACTTAAATGCCAAAATTAGAGAAGAGAGAAAGTTAAAAAAAGCCACTTTTCCATTGATTCTTTAAAAGGCTTAACTTGTTAGGGTCAGGTCAGGGTGTCCGCAGCAAAATTGCGGGGACCAGATCACTTAATATGGCAGCTGGAAGCTTTGCCAAGGCTTCCATCACCGCCATGTTTTCTGTTTTTACTACTTCCTGCCCAGGCAGGAGGTAGTGAAACCGCCATATTAGTACACCCAAATGCATTGTCTATACAATGCATTAGGCTGTATACATGATTGAGTCCCCTAGTGGTGAAGTACCCTAAGGAGACTCAAAGTTAAAATAAAAAAAAAAGGTTTTAAATTGTAAAAAAAATATTAAAAGTTCAAATCACTCCCTTTTGGCATTTTACAAAAATTTTTTAAAAATAAAAAATTTACACATATTTGGTATCACCATGTCCAAATAAAATATAACATTATTTATTCCATACGTTGAAAACTGTAGAATCAAAAAATTCCAAACGGCAAAACATAACAAAAACCATACATGTTTGGAATTGCTGAATTCGTATCAACCTGTAGAATACAATTAATGCATTATTTTTCCTGTAGATTGAACACCATAAAAGCAAAACACACGCAAACATGGAAAAAGTATGTTTTTTTCAAATTTTGCCTCACTTAGAATTTGTTTGCGGTTTCCCAGGATATTCTATGGTACGATGAATGACACCATTAGAAAGTACATCTTGTCCTGCAAAATAAAAGCCCTCATATGTCTATGTAGTTGGAACACTAAAAAAGTTATGGCTTTTGGTAAGCTGGGATGAGAAAAATGAAGTCATATTTTTTTCTTTGAAGAGGTTAAGGGGTTAAGGAACATGGCAACCCTTCATTGCTGTAGATGTATATCAATGACAATAAGGTTTAACAAAACACATAAATGGGTTTATCAGTTACCAACATTTGATAGAAATAGTCATTAAGGTTCTTATAAAATAATCAGAAGTCATATGGAGCCAACAATGAAGGGATACTAATGAAAACACTAACTTATCAGAAATACATATAAAGAAATAAAGGCGACACGTATGAAAATTGTCTAGGTCTAAGATTTTATTTGTTGCCCATAGCAACCAATCAGAGCTCCCCTTTCATTTCATATAGCGCTCTGAAAAACTGAAACGGGAGCTCTGGTTGGTTGCTATGGACAATAAAGAAAATCTTACACCTAGACAGTTTTCATTCATGTCCCCCAAAGTAATTTGACTTTTATACTGCTATTGCTTTGAGATGCATGTTTTCATAGAAATAACTACAATTTGTTGTAACAATTAAATTTGTTGGCAAAGACAAGAAAAGGTAGCCCTGAGTTTATATTAAACAACAAAAAAGTGTTATGTATGTAGATGAGATAAACTTGGCAAGTAGGGCACAATGGTATCATGACACAGAAAGCTGTCTCAACTTTTTCTACGAATTTCAATTGCTGTCATTATGATCTAAGAACAAAAGTTGTAATATTCACATTCAAGTCAAATTATACTCCATTTATAAAGAAATATTTTATTAAAAAGTAACATGCTCTATTTTGTAACAAACTCTTGGTAACATAGATTTTGGTCTATTGGGTGTCAAAAAGACTTTCTTTGTTGCCCAATCATTGCTCCTCTTTCATTTTTTCAGAGCACTATATGAAATGAAAGGGGAGCTCTGATTGGTTTCTATGGGCAACAGAGAAAGTCTTAGACCTAAACAGTTTTTATAAATGTCCGCTATAGAGTGCTCTTTACCAACACATTTCATATATTTATATCACAGTGCTGGTAAGGTTCTATGTTATAGGATTGCCTTATGAAGGCTTCCATCGTCGCCATGTATGCTATTCTAACAGTTCTTGCCCAGGCAGAAAGTGCTAGAACCACCATCTTTGAACACCTTTACACAATACAGAAGAGTATACTAATGATTTTACCCCATAGTTGTCATTACCTAGAAAAAAGTAAAAGTGAAAAAAATAATGTTTGAAAGTATAAAATTATAATATTAAAAGTTCAAATCAAACCCACCTTTGCCATTAAACAAATCTAAAACTAAAATAATAAGAAAGATGCAGACAATTGTTATTGCTGAATCCGTAAAAGTCCAATCTATAAAAATATAACATAATTTATCCCATAACTGAACACTGTAAAAGAAAAAAAAATCCAGATGCCAAAATTGCATTTTTTGGTCATTTCATGTCCCCTAAAATTAGAATAAAAACTGATCAAAAAGTTGCATGTTTTCCAAAATGGTAACAATACAACAAACACAACAGCCCACAAAAAATGCATCTTCACCATAAGTGGAAGTACAAAAAAGGTATGTGACTAACAAATAATGAAAACCCTACATATTTGGTATTGCCAGAATCATATCAACCTGTACAGATAACACATCATTAATAACGAAGATAATCACCATGAAAAGATAACCCCCGCAAACTTGGTGCCAGTAAATTTTTTTCAAATTTCACCTCACTTAGAATTTTTTTTCGGTTTCCCAATATATTCTGTGGTACTGTCAGTGACACTATTAGAAAGTACATTTTATCCTACAAATTAAAAGCCCTCATACTGTTTGTATGTGTAGATTGCAAATTTAAAAGTTATGGCTCTTCTCCATATGATATGGTTGTGTTGTTACAAATAAATAGTTAATTTTATTTTTCTATTATTTTTATTATTTGAAAGTTTGTAATTATTTACATGCATGATGAACGGGCTTACGTGCTCCTGGGTCTGGGGCGGTTTTTTCTAAACCCCTAATGAAAATTAAGCTTCTCATATTCCTAACAGTGCCTGTTAGAGGGACATTGATGGAAGGGTTTTTAAAAAAAAAAAAAAAATGATACGGGAAAAAATCACGTATATTTAAAAAATTTGATCTAGAGAGTTTTTTATGAGAAAGTTCCATGAGATTTACGGTATTTAGTGTTTTTTTGTTAAGATACTTTTGAGGTTTTGAGGAAAAGTTTAAATTTGATTATGATGGGGGTAAATTTTCCCAAAAAAAATTGGGTTTGGGGTCACTTCGCCAAATTTTTCCCAAAAAAAAAATTACTTCGCCCCAAATTTACTTTGGACGATGGGTTTAAAAAAGGGGTTTTTCCCCAGGTTTCACAAGCTGCAGGGGTGTGTAAAGTTTGCCATGCTTAAATATGCAGAGGGAGCTTGGTTTGGTCTTCAACAATTTGTGTTTTAGTATACACGCAGGGGACTCCCGCCCCTTTTTAAAAATGCTTCACTCTGAAACCCCCGGGGGCATTAAAGGGGGCAAAATGAAAAAAACTGAGGGGGAATGTGCCCTGATAAAGTCATGGCGCGACAGCTGGAAAAAAACAAGCTGGGGGCTCAATGGAAAAACCAGTGACAGAGTGTGGGGGGGAGGGCGGCAGCCACAGCGCATGGGGTAGGGTCCCAAAATGCATTCTGGAGGGGCAAAAACAGGAAAAGGGCCAAAGAGGGGGCCAATGCCGGGTTGGATTTTGACGGCCAACAGCAGCAGCAAAAGAGGTCAGACGTGGCACAATGACATTTTGAGTGGCAAAAAAACAAGTAGGGGCCACAGAGGGGGACAATGAACAGTGTGTGGTCCGGAGCAGCCACGCAGCGCATGGGGTCGACGTGGAACAATGACATTTGGGGTGGCAAAAAAAGGGTGGGGCCACAGAGGGGACAATGCAGGGGTTTTTTGGTTACGGATCAGCCCAAAACCAGCCTAAGGTAGACATGGCACAATGCAGTGTGTAGGTCATGGAAGCAGCCACGCAGCAAATGGGGGTAGACGTGGCACAATGACAGAGTGTGTGGGTTACGGCATAGCACAGCACACATGAGGTCAGAGGGCAAAATGAAAGTGTGTAGGCACGGAGCCCAAGCGGCGAGGTCAGCAGTGGCACAATAAATTTTGGGGAGTGGCAAAAACAGGAGAAGGCCAAGGTGGCACAATGAACAGTGGGGAGTGACGGCATCAACAGCAGCCGAAGGGGGGAACAGTGGCAAAGACATTTTAAGGGGCAAAAAAGGGGTGGCCACAGAGGGACAAGACACAGTGTGTGGGTCCGGGCGCGCCACAGAGAGCATGGGGTCGACAGTGGCACAAGAAGGGGTTGTTAGGTCCGGCATCGCCCCCCAGCATGAGGTCAACAGGGGCACAATCACAGAGTGTTAGGACCATCGCCACAGCAGGCTAGGTCAACAGTGGCTCAATGACAGTGTGGGGTTGGGGCCCCAGCCACAGCAGCAGCATGGGGTAGACAGTGGCACTGACAGTTGTGGGTCAGGACAGCAGCCACAGCAGCAGCATGGGGTCAGACGTGGCACAATGCATTCTGAGGTGGAAAAAAAAACGGAGTGGGCCCAACAGTGGGCAAAGACACAGGGGAGGTCCGGCAGCACCCCCAGCAGCGCTTAGGTCAGACGGGCAAAATGACTTCGGGGAGGGGAAAAAAACAGGGAATAGGCCATAGGGGGGACATGACACAGGTGAGGTATGGCGCAAGCCACAGCAGCAGCGAGGTCAGCGGGGGCACAGTGACATTCGGAGTGGCCAAAAAAAACGGGAATTTCCCCCCAAGGTGGGCAAGGGCCCAAGTGTGTAGGTCACGGCACAGCCACGCGAGCTTTAGGTCGGGGCAAAACAACAGAGTGGTAGTCCGGCACGCCACAGCAGCAGCAGGGCCAACAGGGGCACAATACATGTGAGGTCCGGCAGCACCCACAGCACAGCAGGGTAGACAGTGGCAAAAATGACATGTGTAGGTCCACACGCCACAGCAGCGCATGGGGGAACGGGGGAAAAGACATTCGGAGGTGGCAAAAACAGGAGTACCCACAAGGGGGAAAAAGGGACAAGTGGTGGTCCGGCGCAGCCCACCCGCACATGAGGTCAACTGGCAAAAAGACATTCGGAGGTGGAAAAACAGGGAATAGCCACAGAGGGGCAATGACACAGTGTGTAGGTCATGGCAGCGCCCCAGAGCAGCAGAGGTCAAAGGGGCAAATGACTTTGGTTTGTGGCAAAAAACAGGAATTGGCCACAGTGTGGGACAATGACACTTGTGTAGGCCCCGGGCACAGTCACGCACAGCTTGGGGTCAGCAGTGGCACAATGCAGAGTGTGTGGTCACGCACAGCCACAGCGCATGGGGTCAGACAGTGGACAATCACGAGTGTGTAGGTACGCTCAGCCACAGAAGCGATGAGGCGACAGTGGCCATGACAGTGGTAGGGTCACGGGCAGCAGCCACCGGGGCAGCAGCATGAGGTCAGGGACAGTGGCACCAATGACTTTTGGGGGAGGTGGCCCAAAAAAACCGGGGGAAAAAGGCACAGGTGGGAAAAATGAAATAGTGTGTAGGTACGGCACAGCCCGCTGCAGCATGAAGGTCAGACAGGGGAACAAGGGAATTTCTGGAAAGGTGGCAAAAGGGAAATAGGCCCCAAATTTGGGGGACAATACACGTGTGAAAGTCCCGGCACAGCCAAGCAGCGCATGAGGTAGACATGGCAAAATAAAACCGGTGGGGTAGGTCACGGCATCGCACAGCGCAGCATGAGGTCAAAACGGGGCACAATGACACGTGTGTAGGTCAGGGCCCCCAAAAGCGCAATGAAAGTCAACCAGTGGCAATGACATTTGGAGGTGGAAAAAAACGGAATGGCCCAGAGTGGGACAAGGGACACATGTGTAGGTCAGGGGCGCAGCACAGCAGCAGCAGAGGTCGACAGGGGCACAAGACATTTTGGGAAAAGGTGGCAATTACAGGGAGTAAGGCCCCAAAACAGAGTGGGCAAAAGAACAGGGTTGTTAGGTCCGGCGCGGGCCACAGCAGGCATGAGGTCAGACAGTGGCCAAAAATGGACATTTGGAGGTGGCAAAAACAGGAATGGGGCCAAAAAAGGTGGGACAAGACACGTGTGTATTTTAAATGGCGGGGCGCCACACCCAGCAGCAGGGTAAAGACAGGGGCCCAGACATTTGGAAAAAATGTGGGCAAAAAAAAAGGGGAAAAATTTTGGCCACTGGGTGGGAAAAAAAAAGGTGTGTAGGCCCAGGGCAGCGCCCACAGCAGCTGCATGAGGTCCCAGGGGAAAACAAGACTTTTCGGAGGGGGCAATAACAGGAATAGGGGCCACAGAGTGGGACAATGCCACAGGGGTGAGTAGGGGGAAAAGAGCCACGCCCAGCCCCGCATTTGAGGTGGGGAAAGGGGGCAAAAAAATTGACTTTTCTGGGGGGGCTAACGGAAAATTAGGCCCAGATGGGACAATGACACAGTGTGTAAAAGTCACGGGCAGAAATAGGTCAGACAGTGGCACAATGACAGTGTGTGGTTCAGGCGCAGCCCAGCCACATGAGGTAGACAGGGGCCCAAAATGACATTCGGGAGGTGGAAAAAAAAACGGGAATGGGCCCAGGTGGGACAATGACACAGTGTTAGGTCACGGCAGCGCCACAGCGCGCTTGGGTCAGACGGGGCAAAGGGGAATTCTGGAGGGGGCAATAAGGAATGGGCCCACGGGTGGGACAATGAACAGTGTGTAAGTCAGCAGCAGCCCCAGCACACATGAGGTAGAAGTGGCAAAAATAACAGGTGTGTAGGTCACGGCATACCCACAGCACGCATGGGTCAGACAGTGGACATTCCCCGTGTTAGGTCAGGGCAAGCAGCCACAGCAGCAGTGAAGTAGCGTGGCACAATGAATCGGGGAGCTGGAAAAAAATGGGAGTCCAAAAAGGGCACAATGACAGAGGGGGGGGAGGTGACGGCGGCAGCAGATGGGTCAGACAGGGCAAAGACAGAGTGTGGGGTGGGTGGCAAATACCTTCCCTGGTAAAGTGGGGGTGGAGAAAAAAAACGTCGCAAAGTGTGGATGGGGCGGGTGGCGGCATCAGATTATGCTGAGGCGGAGTTTGAACCGACCATTTCTCCGTTTTGGGTGGGATTGGTGATTTGTTAAGCTTAAGCATGGTGTGGGGAAAATCCTGGCCGTTCCACGCCTGATTCTCTTGCAAAGGTCAGTGTTTTTACATCTCCCCTTTGGACAAGTGGGTTCTCCTTTGGGGGAACGATGGGCCCCCCCGGAATGAACACCCCTCTGATGCCCCACTAGGTTGGGGAAAGACACTTTTCCACTGCAAACTGGCAAATTGCCCGGCAAAAACCATTCAGTTTTGGCTGCCCCGTATCCGCGGGGTTTCAAAAAGGGGTGTCAGAGTGCTGTCCAAGTAGGGGGACCCCTGTTTTGGTTCGGGTCTGTCCAGTCCGCTCTGCTTGCTGCTTTGGGTGGCGATGCCCCCCTAGGCGGGTGAAGGGGGCGCTCTCAGGACTCAGACTTAGGGCGTGCTGATGGGGTGGTACTGCTCCCACCCACCCCCCTTCCCCCGCAGCCGGCGTAGTACGTGACGCTGAAGAACCCCCCGGTCAACCCTTTAGAGGGGGACGATGCCACCTAGGCAGCGGGCCCCAAAGACTATGGGGGGTTTCCCCATTTTTTTTGGTTTGTCCCCGCCCCCCAATAGGGTAGCGAGGGTCCAATAGGGTGGAGAGCCAGAAATTCCCTCTGCGGGTGTGATATTCGGCGTACTACCAGGCAAATCGCGGTGCGGGCCATCTTTCACAAGGACTACAGGGGTCCCTGTTTCCATCTCCATGTATAATGCCCCCGGTGCTTTCGGGTCATCTGCTCGTCTTCCTCATCTCCATTTCCCCCTCCAGGTTTTCCTGCTCCCCCTCCTTTTCCCTGGGTGAAAAAACCCCTAATTTACCCCGCAAGCTTTGTCCCAAAGTCCTCCCCTCCTCCTTCCCCATTTCGTCCCCACCGGACTATGTGGCCCCGAGTGTAGTGCCTCATCTCCCTTCCCCTGCCCAAAAATTTTTTTTCATCTTTCCCCGGACATGAAGCATGGGAAAGACGTTATTCATCCCGTTTTTCCCGGCACTGACAAATAACGTTGGGCCTCCTCAATGCCCCAACAAACGGCAGGTGCCGCATGAGCTGCCATGGCTGACATCAAATTACACAGGGGGGTACTCCCGTCCGCCCGGGAAACATAAAAAATTGTTAAAGGCCTTCTTTGTTTTTACAGTCGGGCCAACATGGCAGGGTGGGAAACCAACGGGTGGAAAAAATCGCTTTTAGCGGTGTTTGGGGGGGCCCTTCTGCCGCGCAACCGAGGAGGGGTTCCCCTTTTGTAGGAAGGGAAGTGCCATGAACAGTTTTTTTGGCCTTTTTTTGAATCTTTTAAATCGGTGGAAACTTTCAGGGAAACCTTTTTACAACCAGATTTTAAAACCCTGCGCCATCAGGCGCTGGACCAAACCTCTCGGGGCGCGTGGACACCATGTTCCCATTGCCGTCACCATGGTTTCCCATTTGCAGTTGGCGGGAGAAACCAACACGATTTCTTGTGAAAGACCGGAGCGTTCCTCCCCCTGTGGACTTCGTTGCGAGGCAAGCCCGGTTAGAACTGGTGACACCGCGTCCCCACACATGGGTATGTGGAGAATATGGTGGAGGCTGAAATGTGGTGGTGGGGGAGGGGAGGGGGAAAAATTGGCGCAGGACCGAGTTTGACAATTGGAGGGGAAAAGCGGGGTTCCGCAAATTTTTTTGGGGTTTCCCCGGGGGGAACACATTCACTCAGTGGACCGTAAAAGGAAAGTATGGCCTTTTACCCGGGGTTACAGCTCCAGACACCGCCTTTCCCTTTCACCTTAACAAACCGATAAGTCAAAACTGGTCCCCCCTTCTGTTTACATATTTATAAGTGTCGTACGCCTTTTTGGAAAGAAAAAAACGGTTTGGGTTCCCCCATCCGGCTTGGCACAAGCCATTGTTTTGAACGGGGAGATTTACCCTTTGGGTTGGGGGGGGACGCAGCACCCAAAAAATTGGAAGGGACGCAGCTTTGCACCTTAGGATGGGTTTTTGGACCATCTGTTGTCTCTTTGCAATCGCCCCGTGAAAACGCCTTTTGGGGCAGAGTAGTGAGGAGCGGACATTGGGGGGAGATGATGTCAAAGGAAAAGCTCCCCTTTTGCGAGGTGGGGGGACCTTACTGGGTCAATGGGATGCTGCCATGGGCGCTGCGCTGCTGCGTTGCTGCGGCGGCAGGATGGGCCCCACAAAGAGCCCGTTTCTCCCGGCCCCGGAAAGGTGACGCTGCAAAGTGTTGACGCAGGGTGTGGTGCCCAAAGTTTAGCTCCCTGGCCACTTTCCTTTTGCAAAAAGACTACATATCCATTTTCGGCTCCTCGGTGCTTCAAAGAAATGACCCCACCGGTATCAGATTTTACCGCCCAAGCCCCCGCACTGAGTTCGCCGCCGCTGCCTCCCGATGAGCCCCGTCCCCCTACTTTTCTTGGGGTGCGAAGCGGGTTTTTTTTTTGGCCCCTTGGCCCCCGACCCCACACTGCTCTATCCTGCTGATCACGGCCCCACGACCCATTGCGGCTGTCCGCTTTCCGAAAAAGCAAGGAAAGCCCCCTTCTCCGACTGATGAAACCTTGCCCCACCCGGTCCAAATGCGGTCGGTACATCCATCATTTGTGTTTCTCGCACCTTCCTTCACCGGGTTCTTTGGGAGAGAGGGTGCCCCCAAAAACATGACCTACCCTTTTCCCCCTCTCAAAAATCTATACTTTGCGCCTAGCAAGAATTTAGGGGGTATTGGCCCATTTTTTTTGCGCCAAGTAGCTTTTGACTGCCCTCCCCCCCCCAAAATTTTTCATCCTCCTATTAGTGGGCCTGAGCCCAGACCACTGTAGAAACCCGGTGGGGAACCCGGGTGGGACAGCGCGGTTTGAGGACAGGGGGGGGGGCCGCTGACCCCCCTCCCCCGGGGGTTTCCAACTAAAGGGGTTGTGTCTGATTCCCCCCGATCTTGGCTGGGGTTTCTTTCAATTTGGGAGGAGTGGATGACCTAGCAACCCAAACAAGACCCTTGGGTTGCAAGTAGCCCCGGCCGCTAGATGACAGCGACAGTTCTGGCCTCACCGAGTGACCCCTGCTGCGACGTCCCCTTGCTGTGCTGCGACCTGGGCCTGGAATGTTTGTGCCTCTGCCACTCGTAGGTGAAGAGCCTGCCACCTCTCTGTCTGACCTACTGTTTGTTCTAAAATGTACAGACACTGTTTGATTAAGATATCTGTATATGATAAATACACACCCTGTATTTGACTCCAAATGAACTCAGTAACAAGCTTGGTAACCCTTGGATATAAATTGCGCTCCACAAATGGGCAGGAAAAATTGACTTGTATGTGCCGTTTAAAAACTCTGTGTATTTTACTGAATATAAAAGCACAAACAGGCTTAATTAACCTTCGGATATGAATTATGCTACAGAATTTCTTCTGTGGCGGTGAAAAACAAAGTTTCTTTTACTGAGTACAACTGCAGAACAACGTTTAAATAACCCCTGGATGTAAATTGTGCTAAACAATTGAGCAACCACAAACTACGAGCTTTGTAGCTTGTTACAATGGCGTGTTTTCTACGCTACACAACAAGAGAAAAAAAAAATGTAATTAACCTTCGCTTGTGAATTATGCTACAGGAAAATTGTAATTTTTGGGCGGTGAAAAAGACGGTTTATTTTTGTCACAGCCACAGCAGAAAAACAACGCTTAATTAACCCCTGGATGTAAATTGCACAAAAGAATTGAGCAGCCAAAAATGAAGTGGTATTTGTATTGTAAAAACACTGTTTCTTTAAATGAATACAACAGGAAATGTCTTAGATCCCCCTTGGATATTCAATGTGCTGTGATCAGATATCATTAAAATGTATATGCAGCTGCAGTGGACGCACACTGGACTTCAGATCCAATACCCCAAAAAATCATAAATAGAACATTAAGAGAAGCAGTCTCTGAGACAAGCTGAGACACCCCACAAAAGTCGCTGTATACAAATCAGTTCTTCAGTAAGAGCTATCAGCCGCGGCAGCACTTTCCCTAATAAGTACAGTGAGAGGAGTATGAGCTCCCAGCGTCGCGCCCGGACTTATATAGTGCGGTGACGTCACAGAATCCCGCCGGTCTCTGATTGGCTTCATCTCTTCACATGTCATGCAGGCTATGCCCTTTTTCCTCCCAGAGTGCTTTGCTCCATGTAACGCCATGTGCTTGCAGCCATTTTATCAATCAAAAGCACACTTCGTTCACCCGAAGTACCCCAAACTTCGACTTTGTTCAGAACCGAAGTTTTCCTGAAATTCTAAACGAATTCCACTTCGTTAGAATCAATTCGCCCATCTCTAATTATGATATCACAGCTTTCCATCTTATCTGTTTTTATATCACAACAAAAAATATTCAAAAGTTGAGATAACTTTCTGTGCCATGATATAATTATGTGTTATCTGTCAGTTTTATCTTTGCTACATGTAAATGCAGAAAAAATAAGTAAAACATAAAATGTTACATTGTATTTATGCATGAAGATAACCCTCAGCAGGTCTGTACTTTGCAGCCCTGACAGGACAACATAAGGCTAAGCTCTCCCTGGTCAGTTACAAAGAAAAGAACAGAGACTAAGCAGCAAGCTTTGTCCTGATGGTAAGACAAAGCAGGGAATAAAGTCACAAATGAGCCAATGCTACCACAGCACAGGTGTGGTTACTAGCCTGGAAAACCATCTGTAAACAAGCAAGAGATAAAAACTGCTGTATGTTTCAAATAATGAGAAATCAAATGTTTATTTGGCATTACCTACATGTTAAAGAAATGGGAATACACCTTTAAAATGTGTATGTTCGTTCAGGTAATTTTTCACCATGGGTTGTCAAGTATGTGTTCATAAGAATTAGCACTATTTAAGGCCATTGTATGACTTGTGTATGGCATTGTGTATGCAGACTTCATCTCTAACTTTCATGAAGTGTGTCGTAGCTTAAAAAAGCTTTTCAGATGTTGATCGGGTTTTCAAATTAAAAAGCAGTTGGAGGTAAAAATATCCAGGATTTATTCAATGCAAGCATTGGAGACACACACAGCATATTACATTGCATATACTGGATGTCTGCCCCCCAATCCCAGTACTTCCTAAACTTTTTATAACGTTCCCCCTTTCCCTGCAAGAATACATGTGCCAATCAAGTCTTTACTTAAAAAAAAAACTATCAAATTTTTATATTACGTTTGGTTTTAAAGTTTTACATTTTAAATAGGGGACCCACCTCTTATGAGTCTATTAAAAACAAAAAAACCCTTGTTGATTCAATAGAGCTATACCTCCAGGCCATTTTGTTTCCAATTATTGGAGGAGGGGGGCCCATATATACCAAAATTCCTAAGTCACAGTGTTCCTTGCAGAGAACAGAAAACTTTGATGGAAAGCATACAAAGAGTATACATAAAATCATATAAATATAAAACTATAAATTATTACCCTCAAATTCTCCCCTTTGAGCAGATATGTGTGATCAGATCTGTTTTGGGTTTTTTTATGAGTACATTCTCATGCAGCTAACTGCACTGCCGACTTCCTAGTTATTCTTTTTCCCTACCATACCCCATGTGGATTCCTCAGAAAAAGTTAATCTACAAATTTTAAGCTCATCAAAAACATATTGAGACTGTTTATGCCCTGAGAGAAAATTATATTCTCCACAATTCACAACAAGATAAAAAACTATCTTCATCTTTAAGTTTCCTAAAATCCTTGAACATTTAATACCACACATTATTATGAGCAGTTTACATTGTTATAACCATCTGTAATATCCTCTCGGGGACATATTAGGCCTCTAAACCAATTTGCTAAATTTAAAAATGGACAACATATAACCCATAATGGGGTCCTTCTTCATTTGGTTTTGCTTTCTTCAACATTAATCACTTGAAAAAAACATTTATTTTTAAATTTTCCTTATTTGCAAATTTCTTACTGGATCAGTATAAAAATCAAAGAACTTATACCCATGAAAACTAAATGATGATTTCCCATTTTCCTGGCTTGCTATCCTGCTGCCCTATTTATACAGTGTATGCCTGGGAATCTTGTTTTTTCTACATCCTTTTGGGGGGGACTAAGAAAGGTAAATGAGGGACAGCCTTGCTATGTCATGTTCCTTTTACTCCAAGTAGTTTCCCACCTATATGCAGCATATATCATGTCTTCTAGTAGATCTTTCAGATGTGGGACCTTTTGTTTACAATTACTATCATGTACAAAGGAGCAATTTCCTAATATACACACACTTTCCCCTTTTACTATCCCCAGATGTCTAACTGTATTCCAAAACCTGCATTCGAAGTTATCACCATTTTCTGATTATTTAAAAGTACCATTTCCAAATGCAAGAACACTCATCACATCTTTTAAAAATGAAATATTTACTCTTTCCCATTATAATCCATGAGTATCTTTTACTAAAAAAGTAGCTCCTTACACCAACATAAATCCCTACATTATCACAAATGGAGGCCTTTCCTATTGACACTTTAACTCAGGAGCTCATATTTTCTTAACTTTCCTATTGGTACTGGTACTCTTAAATTCCCAACCCTCCTATATTAACACATTCCCTCTCGGGACCCTCATCTGTATGTGTTGTGGGGTTAACATAAAAAACATTGAATGTGTCCATCCTGTTATGGGTAAGAGTACTTCAGTGATGTTCCATCATTAGTCCAGATTTGAAATTAGGAGCTGTAGTTTCTAGGGAGTTAGCAAGGGACATATTTACGTTCCTCCCAGATTGACAGAAATTAAACTAGATAAGGCAAAGTCCTAGCACTTGCTGGGGTGTGCACATATTCAACAATAATCATGATAGTTAATGATGTTTCAGGAACTTGTTCAGCATCTTTCGTCTTTCTAATCACGTGAAGGAGTGATTCTCTCGTAGTGGCTGGTGTGGATCAAATTGTTCTTTCCCTCTGGTTTCATCAAAGTCTCAGTTGTCAGCAGAACTTGAAAGGGACCATCGTAATGATGGGCTCAAGGCTCCTTCTCACGTGTCTTTTAAGGACCACACAATCACCCAGTCCAAAGTTGTGGCTACTCAGGTCACTTCTCAGATCTGGAATGGAATCAAAAACTTGTTTATGAAACTGCTTCAAGGGTTTCTGCAGGGTCCTTTACATATCCTGTCATACTGTTATGCTGTTTGAGTAAAACCCTGTGGGAATATGGCCCTGTTTGGGGGGGAGTACCAACCAAGATCTCATAGGGGACAGTTTAATTTTCCCTTTTAAGGTGTACAACAGACTGAAAAAAAAGCTACGGAAAAACACTCGGGACCATGGCTTCGTGTTTCTTTCATTTAACTGTTCTATTTTTCCTTTCCTCTGGAAGTTGGTAGGGGAACATGGGAAGGCCCATTCTATACCTAAGGCATCTCTTCTTTCATGACTTCTCCTGTGAAGTGTGTTCCTCTATCACTCTCTATTGCTTCTGGTAGCCCAAATCAACACCTTAATCAACTTTTGGGCACCTTTCTGTTGCTTTCTGTATTGGGAAGGCTTCAGGCCATCCAGGAAAGAGATCTATGCCAACAAGGACAATTTGCACTCCTTGGAATGGATACAGCGGTCGAGGCATGTGTTTCTGAGGGACTTTTCCTACTTTATCTATTCTGTGTTTTGCGCATATCATATAGGCTTGATAGTATCCTCCTGCGGCCGTACTGAAGCCAAGAGCAACCTAATACTTGTTTACTAGCAAACATATACATAGCGGTCTTGGACTGGTGGGTCAGTCCATAGGCTGCTTAGGCCATCATTGGGAAAAGGACCCAGGGGAGGCAGAGCTTATTGCCCTCACTCCACAGGACACCCTAATATAACTGAGCTCCCTGTTTCTCCCACTCCCCCTTTTCGACCTTCTGAGCTTGAGATTGATTGGTCCTAAGGACATCAAGGGGAAAACAGGGTCTATGGTAGACATGGCCTGTCCAGTCACAAGATCCTTAACCCTAGGCTTTGTCGCAGCAGTTTTGCCGCTTTTGTCTGCTCTTATTTACCTTGCTTCGGGGCTGTCAGATTTTGCATGTGTCCTGACCTTTTAATTTGTTCCAGCTTGTAGGCAATAAACAGGGCTTTCATTAGGTCTTGACACTTTCTGCATTCTTGATGGGTTTCTATTTGATTTTTAAGAAATGCCCAGGTTCTCCATATAGGACCATAATCATGGGCTATTCCAAATGTATGCCATGAGTCTGTGTATATGTTTGTAGTCTTACCCTCAGCCGCTGTCCATGCCTCTGTGAGTGCTCTTAACTCCCCTCCTGGCAAATGAGGTGGAAGTGGTTCAACTTTTATTACCTTATGTTGCGTGACCACCGTATATCCAATGTGATAAATGCTGTATTCCCAGTACCTGGTTCCATCAATAAAAAACTCAAAGGTTAGAATTAGTGATTACATGGATAAATTCTATTGTTTCTTGTGCCATTAGAGCATAAAGATATTTTTCCCTATCTTTACCATCTACTTCTACTTCTTCCCCCTTTGGGTCTAAGTTCTAGGGTAACAGATTGGTAGAGTTCAAGGTTCTACACCAAGTCAGTGAAACACTTGGGACATCAGTAACACACTCTGCAGGCATAGCTAACAGGCCATAGAAATATGTCATAGTTGCATCTGAGAATATCATGTACATCATACGGGGTATGTATTGTTATGGGGTAATCCAGTACAACCTCTGAGACTTTATATATAAGTACTTGTACTACAGTGACTACTCGTACACATAAGGGGCTCCTTTCGCCACTGGATCTAAACTAGCTGAGCAATAACTACTGGTCTCTGCTGTGTACCATGTGACTGTGTGGACTGCCATGGCATGACCAGCCATCTCAGTGCAGTACAGCGAGAACAGCTTGTCATAGTCAGGTGTGCCCAGGGCAGGTGCAGAGGAAATTAACAACTTCAGAGTTTGAAATTTGTTAAGTGCCTCTTCTATCAGCTCAAATGGATGTGTAGCCAAACACTTATAAAGAAGCTGTATAAGCAAACAAGCTGATCATATTAAAATATATTACAAGATTATATAAAACCCAGGAATATTCTGAGTTGACGCCCAGAAGTCAGGTCCTGTAAGATCTGTATTCGGTCTCTGGTCAGGTGCCTGGCACCAACTGACAAGCGGTGTCCTAGAAGGTAATCTTGTCTACAAAAAACTGTAATTGTCCTTTGAGACTCAGGCCCTCATCAGCTAGAAGAAACAAAAACAAAAAGAGGAGTGGGAGCCTCTAAAAAATTTTCCGCTGGGCACTGGCGAGATTAGTTATCATGTTTAATACTGTCTGTAAGTCAGGTGATATCCACTGTTACAGCACTTAGGACAGCACTGCTTATATCTTATTGATTAGTTTAAGAAAGTAGTGAGCATCTCAGGCTAAATGATAAGGTATCTTTAATATATCCTACAACAAAAATGCATAAGGGAGAGAAGATTAACTGAACCCTTTCTCTACAGTAATCTGTTAGTCCCAAAAAGCTGACCATTCACAAACTGGAGCCTGTTTCTGGAAGATCTACAACTATTGGCTCTTCCTCTGGCCCGCGCCCTGGTCTGACAGCTTGTACCTCTCTATTTTACCATCAGTTGTAAAAAGCTCACCACCTGTACACATCATGTAGGACTACATGGCTTACATATAACAAGACAGACAAACAAAGAGTTAGCCAGACACAAAGAACTAACCACAAATTAACATAAAACTAACAAAGAAACAAAGGATCCTTCATACATTTCCACACATACAACACAAAAACTTCAGACTAAATAAAATGAAAAGAAGAAAAATAAAACAAAAACAAAATATCAATGCCTCAAAAAGCAAAACAATGGATGGCAATGATCAAAATATCCCTAGACTTTAGAGTCTTTTACTTCAAATCAAATTAAAAATTTGTAAAAATTCATTCTTCATTCCTACCAAGAGAAAAATTTAAAGGGTTTAAAATTTAATTTTGTCCTCTCACCTAAAAGAAAAATTTGGGAGAAAAAACGTAAGTGACATTCCCGGTAATATAAAAGTAGTTAAAACATAGAAATATTTCAAATTTTGACAACTTTTGTGCACAATCCCCAATTTATTTGCTTTATTAATGAGCTCTTTAATTTGCCACGTGGACTTATTTCTAATTAAACAAAATTTAAGAGGATATCTTTATAACGTATACAAACCCGATATTTAAATTCTATTGTATATTTACAACAAAAGCATACATGAATATAGAATATATCTTTGTATATACCCAAAAATCATTGCAAAAAACTTTTTCCCGTAAAGACAAAAACATATCCAATTACACACAAACAAACTAAAAATTCATCAATGTTCAACACAGATAAGTGCAGTAATCAACGAAAAACACACAATGGTCTCTCAGCATCTGGAGCTGGACCCTTCCCACCTCTCTTCTGAAATCAGAGCTGCTGCTGCTGCTGCTGCTGCTGCTGCTGCTGCTGCTGCTGTGGCACTATATATCCCAGAAGTCACAGAAATGGAGGGAAATAACCTTTTTCCATTTTGTCCAGCTAATACTGAATTCTCATCTGACATGGCATCATATCTTCATATCTTCATTAAACCCATTATATACAGGTGAGAACTGAAACCTCACACTTATATGAAGACTTTCCATCATTTTTCTACTTTCAAATGTCCAACTTTCACCATTACAATTTTCCAACTGTTTCTAACTTCCTGCTCTTTCTTCTACAATTTCTGTTGCAGTTTAGAGAGAATTTTTTCACTGCCCAACGAGTACCCATTACTCGTTCCAAATTCTACATTGTCGTCACAATCAATTAGTTATAGCGTAATACCTCTGATGTGGTTAGATTCAAAATTCTAAACCACTCATTCAAGTTCCTAAACTAACACACAAATTAGTTAGTATCGTACCTCTGAGATGCACTCATTCAAGTCTCTAACTATTAAACAAACTGGTTGTCCTCCCTAAGGCAAAATTCAATAATCTTGTCTGTCTGGCTTAACCAACGGACTGAAATAATTTCTCAAAAATTTCACTATTTTCTGCAATAACCACTATATGCTATCATAACAAGCAGGACACAGCCTATTCAGCTCTATTCATTCATTCATGGAGGGATTGACTCCCCCTCCCTCAGGAATTTCCTTTGTTCTAAAGCCAGCTAAGGACACTGCAGGCATGAGACCTTTCACCTTTCACAAAAAGTAAAGCTCACACATATACATATATACATGAATATAGAACCACGATCAAATCTTCTCATTTATTTTAATCAAAAGTTCTTGGATCAGACTTTACTGTAGTGACTTAGAGACCCGAAAAGGGAAGCAATACTTGAAGAGATATATATAGTAAGCAGATATAAGATTTATTTGCTTACCTTTTTGATTTAATGTGCAGCTGCGTATTCCACTCTTCAAGCATTGATAACCCCTTGCTTTGTCCGGATAACCAAATCTGTTGTCTGCCCCACGTTGGGCGCCATTTTGTCGTAGCTTAATAAAGCTTTTCAGATGTTCATCAGGTTTTCAAATTAAAAAGCAGTTGGAGGTAAAATATCCAGGATTTATTCAATGCAAGCATTGGAGACACACACAGCATTATTACATTGCATATACTGGATGTCTGCACCCCCAAACCAGTATTTCCTAACTTTTTTAACGTTCCTCCTTCTGCAAGAATGTGCCCAAACAGTCTTTACTTAAAAAAACTATCTAAAATTTTTATACGTTGGTTTTAAAGTTTACATTTTAAATATGGACCCACCTTTACTGAGTCTATTGAAACAAAGAACTTGTTGATTCAATAAAAGCTATACCTCCAGGCCATATGTTCCCAATTATTGGAGGAGGGGGAGCCCCATATATACCAAAAATTCCCAAGTCACCCCGTGTTCCTTGCAGAGAACAAGAAAACTTTGATGGAAAGCATACAAAGAATATACATAAAATCATATAAATATAAAACTATAAATATTACCCCCACAAGTGCTTAAGGTCTAGCTGTTATGATGTGTTACATGCACTGCCAACATGCAAAAGAGTCTCTGGTATATCTATACTTACCAACTTTTGAAAGTGGGCAGGAGGGAGAGTAAAAGGTGCGGCGCATGTAGCACGGCGCTCCTAACATTTACATGGTCATGCCTTCTTGCATGGTGAGCCACACCCCCTTTGCAACATACCACACCTACTCCACCTAACTGTGTAACAGCTCTGAAAGAAAGCTAAATTAGAGCTTTGGCATCACCCAGCTTTCCAGGAAGTTGGATAGCCTATTCATCACCCAGGAGATACCGCTCAGCTGTGCCTGAACCTAAATCATTACACTACAATCAATATTTCCACCATACAGTGATTATATAGTGGTAGATACCAGTGTACACAAGATCTGCAGACATTTAAGTGACTACAGTGCAGTTACATCTAGGGACTCACCAGAGACATCTTTTATGACTGGAGTTGTTCTTTTTCCCTTTTATTCTCCATCCTGTCCAGGCCACCATGATGACTTCTCTCGGTCATTACCCTTCCCTGGAAAATTGACAACACAAACATCTTATAATTCTACTTTTCCCTAAATGTAGCCACCTCTGTACAAACTCCACATGGGGTGATAGGTGGCGAGGTTATGGGGGTTTATAAGTGCAAGTGGAAAGGTTATGGGGTGATAGGTGGAGTGATAAGTGGAGGTGAGAGGACTATGGGGTATTAGGTTGAGATGTTATGGAGTGATAGGTGGAGTAATAAGTGGAGGTGAGAGGACTATGGGGGAATTTGTGGACACGGTAACTGGTGATCGTTTGGGTGAGAGGACTAGGGGTTAATAGATGGAGAAGTGCTGGGGTGATGGGGGGTTGTATTTTGAATTGGCACTAGGATGCATAACACAATGGTGGAGAGTGGTGAGAGAGAGGAGTACAGAGCACAGCTTACAATTTCCTAAGAGGGTTTAGGACCACCGACCAGGAGATTGTGCCACGGCTGTGGTCTGTACCACCAGAATCATATTGTGCAGTTTCAACGGCTTTCCCTGCACCCTCAGAGGATCTGCCACAGGCATGCAAGAGATGTCTTTTTTTTAATGTTCTTCTATTCATACAGGTTTCCCCCTTGGACTATGTCGGACTCATTGGATTATGTCAGACCGACGTTGGATTTTTTTATTTAATAAAATGGTCAAAGAGGGCTGATATTGGGGAGTGTTTATTTAAATAAAAGGTTTTTGTTCAATTTTTGTAGGTTTTTTTTTTCCATTTAAATCCAGTGTTTGTAATGGAGGCGTCTGTCAGATGCCTCCCATTACTATCACTCAGGCTTGGTGTCAGCCAGCAGTAGTTTGTGTCACCCCAAGACTGACACTAACCCCGTGTCACTATTACCCCAATACCTAATGTGCCAGGGGTATTGGGAAGAGTCGGTAACCATCAGAAGTGGACCCTCTAATGTGATGGTTCACTTCTGGGGCAGCTGCAGGCTGGTATTTTTAGAATGGAAGGGGACCAGTGCTAATGGACCTTCCCATTCTGATAGTATCAGGCTGCAGCTGTCGGTTAACCTTGGCTGGTTATGGAAAATGGAGGGGACCCCACTTTGTTTAATTTTCTCAAAAAACATTTATTGAGAATCCTGAAATTGGCAATCACTGTAATCATTACACTGGATGCCCAGGTTTAGATTCTCATTAAATAAATTAATTATCAGAAAAAAAATTCTAACATTTTCCATAACCAGCCAAAGTAAAACTGACAGCTACAGCCTGATACTATCAGAATGAGAAAAACCATCAATACTGGTAACTTCCCACTCTAAAAGTATCAGCCTGCAGCATGATCCAGAAGCGGATCCTCACATTAGAGGGTCCACTTCTGATGGTTACCAGCTCTTCCCCGTACCCCTTGTGTGTTGGGTACTGGGGTAATAGTGACACGGGTTTAGCGCCAGCCTTGGGCAACAAGAAACACTGCAGGCTGACAACAAGCCCGAGCGATAGTAACGAAGAGGCGTCTGTCAGTCACCTCCACTACTATCACTGGAATTACATGGAAATGAACACCCACAAAAATTGCCCAACATTTTTTAATTTAAAGAAACACTCCCCGACACTAGCCCTCTTTAACCATTTTATTTGAAAAAAACAGGTCCAAGGTTGATCCAACGTAGTCCACCGAATCCGGCGTAGTCCAAATGGGAACCTCTAAATTACACACATACATACATACATATAGGCTAGATACCCTACTCAGCATCCAGGAAAGCTGTATGACACCCCTTGCCCATAGGTAACATCCAGCTTTCCATGATAGGAATACTGGGTGCCAGCTGTGGGGGATGGAGTATCACCCAGCTTTCCTGTATGCTGAATAGGCTATCCCCTGCAGCCTGTCTTCTGCCCCCTGCAGCGTCCAAAGACAGACTGCAGGGGGCAGGAGACAGGAACAAGGGACAGGAGACAAGGGGGAAACTCCTGCTCTCTGTGGTCTGTCTTCAGCCCCCTGCAGCTGCTGGAGACTGACAGAAGGGGGCAGGAGACAGGGAGCAGAGGGCAATTTCTACCCCCTTTGGTCTGTCTCCTGCCTCCTAAGACCACCAGAGACAGATCAAAGGGGGCAGGAGACAGGGACAAGGTGCAGAAGACAAGTGGGTAACTCCTACCCCTTTACACACTCAAACACACACACACTTGCTCCGCACACTCAAACACACACACACCCCGCCCCAACACGCTCAAGCACACACTCCTGCCCTGCACACTCAAACACACACACCCCTCCACCACACACTAATATACACACTCCACCACACACTCAAACACACACACACACACACAGCCATCCCCTGCACACTCAAATACATACTCATACCCCTCCCCTGCACACTCAAACACACACCCCTCCCCCCAGACTCCAATACACATATCCCCCCCACACACACTTCAATACACACACTCTGCCACCCCCCTTCACACACACAGCCCTCCCTGCACTCATCCCCCTTGCAGCTCCCGCAAAGCCACGCCCCTTTCCCAGCAGGGCTCTCCAGGGCTCCAGGCCCTCGTAGCTTCCTATGCAGGAAGCTACCAGAACATTGCCAGCGACAGCAGTCAGTGGCTTCAGGGCAGCATCTCTTAATGCTGCCCTGATGACGCTTACACTGTAGAACATCCGGCAGCTCTTCAGCTGTGGGAGGTTAAACAACCTTATCGGGGGGAGGGGCAGGAGAAGGTCTCCATTTGCGGGAGTGTCCCGCCCAACTCGGAAGGGTTGGTAAGTATGGGTATATCTCTATAGCACTTTCACAGAAACAGCAGTGTGGAGGACATAACAGACCAGCCCTAAGTAGTAGTGTTGAGCGATTTTTATCGACAAAGTTGAAATCGGCAAGGTTTTTATGTGATTAGCGAACTTGCTCCAGATCATCGCTAAAAATTAAGGTTATAATCTGTGCATCATCTATTAAGATCGCGCCTTTCTTCGTCGCTTCTGTAATTTTGAGCGGCAGCAAATCAGATTACAGAATAGACAGGTGAGATGTGAGTCGACGTCATGACTGTGATGTGGTATGGTGCGATTGGCTGGAAAAATCACATGACCTCGTTTTACATAGAAACAGCGTTGTCCTGTTTCAGCCTCAGTGTCTCAGCAGCATCTCATAGGGAAGGACCTGCGCTCTGCCCTGTGCCAACAGCTCAGGCGGAAATTAGTCTAATATCTGCACAGAGTAAACCTCTAAACTATTAGCTGTGATCCTTCCAATTTAGTAAGATAGAGATTTGAACATTTTATGTAGTTAGCTAAGAATTTTAAAAGCATGCGATGCAACCGCTGTAAATTCACTCGGTGGGAGCGAGGCGGGGGGGGGGCCCGCGGGCGAAACACAGACAGCTCTATCTATAAAAGAACACTGGGATAAAGTTCCACCCCAAGACTTAGTGTAGACAATTGTAGTGGGAATTTCTTTTATTATTTAACTAGTTTGCTTTTGAAAGTATTCCTGGATATTGGGCAGCCTGAACTTATATTGGATCAAACATAATTTCTAGTTAACCTGGCAGTCCTCTTTGTACGCTGCAAAACTCCACTTTATTATCAGTATACCATTTCAAGAAGGTGTTCATTTTACCCATTACACCTGTGACTGTTGATATATCCACCTTCTTGACACTTAAATTACAAACCACATCTGTGTAGTCAGCACAAGGTTGTTTGTTGCCAAAAATACCGTGTTCGTACGAAAACATCACAGTTACCGTGTATTTTGACTTTTGCCACCCATCACTGTTCATAGACGCAGCATCTACTAAATCCTTAAACAGCATTTCTATATTCACCACAGGTGATTGAAAGGTGCAAAAAAATAACAGTTTTTTTATAGTCAATACATAACAGTTTTACATTTTTTTGACTTTTTTGCGCACCCAGCACTGTTCATTGACGCAGGCATCTACTAAATCTTAAAACAACAATTCTATATTCACCACAGTGAATTGAAAGGTGCAAAAAATACCGTTTATTATACTCAAAACATAACATTTAACGTGTTTTTTGACTTTTGCGCACCAGACCACTGTTCATTGACGCAGCATCAACGTAAATCTTAAACAGCAAATCTCTATCTCACCACAGGTGAAATGAAAGGTGCAAAAAATACCGTTTATTATATCAAAACATAACAGTTAGATGTTTTTTACTTTTGCGCACACCCATCACTGTTCATAATGACGCATCATCTACGTAAATCTTAAAACAGCATCTATATCACCACAGGTTGAAAATTTGAAATGATGCAAAAAATACCGTTTATTATATCAAAACATAACAGTTACCGTGTTTTTTGATTTTTTGCACACCCAGCATTGTTCAATTGACGCAGCATCTACGTAAATCTTAAAACAGCAATCTCTATTCACCACAGTGAATTGAAAGGTGCAAAAATACCGTTTATTTATCAAAACATCACCAGTTACGCGTGTATTTTTGACTTTGCGCACCCAGCACGTTTCCTTGACAGCAGCTTCTCACTAAATCTTTAAAAACACAATTCTATATTCACCACGTTAATTGAAAGGTGCAAAAAATACCGTTTAATTAAAAACTCAAAACATAACTTACGTGTGTTTTTACATTTGCGCACCCACACTGTTCATTGACGCAGCATCTACGAAAATCTTAAAACAACCATTCTATATCACCACATGGTGAATTGAAAGGTGCCAAAAAATACCGTTTTATCATAATCAAAACATAACAGTTACGTTGTTTTTTGACTTTGGCGCACGCCAGCACTGATCATGACCGCAGCATCTACAGTAAATCTTAAAAACACCAATTCTATATCCACCACAGGTGAATTGAAAGGTGCAAAAATACCGTTTATTATATCAAAACATCACAGTTACGAGTTTTTGGCGACTTTTGCGCACCCAGCACTTTTCATTGACGCAAGCATCTACGTACATTCTTAAAAACAGCAGATTCTATATTCACCACAGGTGAATTGAAAGGTGCACAAAAATACCGTTTATTATACAAAACATAAAGTCTACGGTTTTTTTGACTTTGTGCGCTCTCCAGCAGCGTTCATTGACGCAGCATCTACGAAAATCTTAAAACAACAATTCTATATTCACCACAGGTGAATTGAAAAGGTTCAAAAAATACCGTTATTAGATCAAAACATAACAGAGTAACGTGTTTTTGACTTTGCGCACACCAGCACTGTTCATTGACGGCAGCATCTTACGTAAATCTTAAAAACAGCAATTCTTATTCACCACAGGTGGAATTTGAAAGGTGCAAAAAATACCTTTATTAAATCAAAACATAACGTTTACTGGTTTTTGAACTTTTGCGCACAGCAGCACTGTTCATTTCATTCAGCTTCTACGTAAATCTTAAAACAGCAATACTATATTCACCATAGGTGAATTGAAAGGTGCAAAAAAATACCGTTTATTATACTCAAACATAACATTACGTGTTTTTTGACTTTGCGCACCCAGCACTGTTTCAATGAATGCAGCATCTACGTAAATATTTAAAACAGCCAATTCTATATTCACCACAGGTGAATTGAAAGGTGAAAAAAATACAAGTTTATATATCAAAACATAACAGTTACTGTTTTTAAGACTTTTGCGCACCCCCAGCTCTGTCATTGACGACGCATCTTCGTAAATCTAAACAGCAATTCTATATTCACCCACAGGTGAATTGAAAGAGTGCAAAAAATACCGTTTATTATATCAAAACATAACTGTTACGTTTTCTTTTTGAACTTTTGCGGCACCAGCACTGTCATTGACGCAGCATCTACGTAAATCTTAAAACAAGCAATTCTATATATCACCACAGGTGAATTGAAAGGTGCAAAAAAATACCGTTTATTATATCAAAACATCACAGTTAACGTGTTTTTTTGACTTTGCGCACGCCAGCACTGTTCATTGACGCAGCATCTACAACGACATCTCAAAACAGCAATTACTATATTACCACAGTTGAATTGAAAGGTGCAAAAAATACCGTTTATTATAACAAAACATAACAGTTTACGTGATTTTTGACTTTTGCGCACCCACACGTTCATTGACTGCAGCATCTACGTAATCTACAAAACCGCAATTCATATTCACCACAGGTGAATTAAAGGTGCAAAAAATAACCGTTTAATATATCAATAACATAACAGTTACGTGTCTTTTTGACTTTTGCGCACCCTGCGACTGTTCATTGACGGTCAGCACTACGTAAAACTTAAAACAGCAATTCTATAGTCACCATACGGTTGAATTGAAAGGTCAAAAAAAAACCGTTTATTATATCAAACCAAACATTACGTGTTTTTTGACTTTTTGCGCACCCAGCACTGTTCAATGACAGCAGCACTACTTAAATCTAAAACAAGCAATTCTATATTTCACCACAGGTGAAATTGAAAGGTGCAAAAAATAACGTTTAATATATCAAAACCATAACAGATTACGGTGTTTATGACTTTTGCGCACCCAGGCCACACTGTTCATTGACGCACATCTACGTAAAACTTAAAACAGCAATCTTCTAGATCACCACAGTGAATGGAAAGGGGCAAAAAATACCGTTTATTATATCAAATAACAATAACAGTTTACGTGTTTTTGACTTTTGCGCACCCATTCACTGTTCATTTGACAGCAGCATCTACTTAAATCCTAAAACAGCAATTCTAATCCACCACAGGTAATAGAAAGGTCAATAAATACCGTTTATTATATCAAAACAAAACATTTACGTTTTTTTTTTGACTTTTGTGCGCACCAGCACTGTTCTATTATTAGCAGCATCAACGTAAATCTTAAAACAGCAAAATCTATATTAGCACCACGAGGTGAATTGAAAGGTGCACAAAATACCGTTTAAGTATATCAAACATAACAGATACCGTTGTTTCTTTTTTGCTTTTGCGCACCAGCCTGTTTTCATTGACGCAGCATCTACGTAAATCTTAAAACGCAATTCCTAGATTCACCACAAGTGAATTGAAATGTGCAAAAAATACCGTTTATTATATCAAAACTCAAACAGTTACGCTGTTTTTTTTGACTTTTGCTGCACCCAGCATGTTCATTACGGCAGCATCTACGTAAATCCTATAACAGCAATCTCAATATTCACCACAAGTGAAATAGAACGGTGCAAAAAATACCGTTTATCTAAAATCAAAACACAACAGTTCACGGTTTTTGACCTTTTGCGCACCCACGCACTGTTCATTGACGCAGCTCTACGAAAATCTTAAAACAGCAATTCTATATTCACCACAGGTGAATTGAAAGTGCAAAAAATACCGTTATTATAATCAAAACATAACAGTTACGTGTTTTTTTTGGACTTTTGCACACCCAGCATTGTTCATTTACGCAGCATCTACGTTAAATTCTCAAAACAGCAATTCTAAATTCACCACGGTTAATTGAAAGGTGCAAAAAATCACCGTTTATTATATCAAAACATAACAGTTACGTGAGTTTTTTTGACTTTTGCCGCAACAACGCCAGCACTGTTCATTGATTCCAGCATCTACGTAAATCGGTTAAAACAGCAATTCTATATTCACCACAGGGGTTGGGAATTGAAAGGTGTCAAATATACCGTTTATTAAATCAAAACATAACATTAGTTTTTTTGACTTTTGCGCACTCCAGCCACTGATCATTGATCAAGCATCTACGTAAAATCTTAAAACAGCAATTCTAATATTACACCACAGGTGAATTGGAAAGGTGCAAAAAATAACCGTGTTATTAAATCAAAACATAACATTACGTGTTTTTTTGACTTATGCGCACACCAGCACTGAGTTTCATTTAACGGAAAAAGGTGGCTTCTACGTAAATCTTAAAACAGGCAAGTTCTATAATTCACCACAGGTGAATTGAAAGGTGCAAATAAATACCGTATTAATTATATCAAACATAACATTACGTGTTTTTTTGACTTTGCTGCACCCATCACTGTTCATTGAACTCAGCATCTACGTAAATCTATAAACAGCAATTCCAATATTTCACCACAGTGAATTGAAGGTGCAATAAATACCGTTTATTATATCATAACATAACATTACGTGTTTTTTTAGACTTTGCGCACACAGCACTGGTTCATTGACCAGCATTACTAAATCTTTAAAACTAGCAATCTATATTCACACACAGGTGAATTGAAAGGTGCAAAAAATACCGTTTATTCTATGAAACTACCATTTACGGTGTTTTTTGACTTTTGCACACCCAGCATTGTTTTCATTGACGCAGCGATCTCACGTAAATCTTAAAAACAGGCAATTCTATATTCACCTCAGGTGAATTGAAAAGGTGCAAAAATACCGTTTATTATATCGAACATAACAGTTACTTGTTTACGTGTTTTTTGAATTTTGCACACCAGCACTGTTCATGTGACGCAGCATCAACGTAAATCTATAAACCAGCCATTCTATATTCCCCACATGGGGTTTTGAATTGAAAGGTGCAAAAAATACCGTTCTATTATACCAAAACATAACAGAATACGTGTTTTTTTGGACTTTTGCCCAGTCCAGATTTGTGATAGACATCTTGCTTCCTCAGTTAAATTGAACTCCAGCAATTTTGTTTTGATTAGAGGGAATTTGAGAATATCTGTGATTGCCGTCTTTTAATAAGATAATTTTCCAAAACTATTCCATACCTTCTCACATTTTTATATTTCTGAACAGGAACCGAAGTGCAGGTGGTAAGCGAGCAAAGAGGGGGTAGACATGAGGTAAGGTACGAGATAAGGTGCTCCTTCAGTGCTGGCGACAACACTCATGCCAGCGGATCGTCCAGTTGCAGACCGTCAGGCCTGTACCATCGCTGTTCAGGGCCCTGGTGAATCTAAGTAACGAACATCGTAGCCAATCTGTCCTTCAGTGGTTAATAGCAACCTGCATCACTCCTCGTCCTACGCAGTCCCTCACAAGGCCACCAATGTCGTCACTAAGCATCATCAGCATCTGTCCAACATGAAGCAGGCCCAAATGTCAACTCTGTACACCACCACTGTGGATATTCCCATTGTCCTGAAGGGAAAAAACCCCATTTTCTTTTTTTTTGATGACAAAATGCGGTTTGGCAGACAGGCTTTCGTTAAAAGAATCAAAGAGGATAATTTATGTCTGCTACCTGACGCCCAGACTTACAGATGCCAATTCAGAGAGGTGAAGGAAGCCCGGTCAAACGTCGGCAAAAAATCCCGGGCGGTCGCAACGCCCTTGCAGTGACCCTTGCTGTCAGCCCGCAGCTTCTGATGCAGAAAGTCAGCACGACAAGTCACCTGTGTTGATGATCGATGATGATGACGACAGTTGCGGATCATCCTGGTCTTTTCCGCAGATTTGCTTGCGACGCTTCATCCAGTGGACGAGGATCGAAGAACATGGGGTAGGTCAATACGTGTCACCGCCACAAAAGGTGATAGGGCGGGTCGCAGAAGTCCGTGATATGCATTTCTGCCAACCACGGTCCAGCGCAAACCCCGCTCCCGCATATCGCCGACAAAAAAGGCCAGGACCTCTCAATGCCTTGGCCTTCTTGAGCAAGCCTCTGATTCACCCAGCTATGTCATATGCCGCCTTTGCCGTAAACCGCATAGTAGAGACAAGAACCTAAGTGTGTTTAACCACCACCAACATGTCTAGTCACATGCAGCCGAAGGCTGAGTTGAATAATGGAGGGAACACTTGGCCAAAAAAGCCAACCGATTCGGTGCCTCTCAACCACTGGTCACAATTTACCTCTGGCTCCGCCTCCTCCTCCACCGCCACCACCAAGCGTTTCGCACAGCTCCCATGTCTCTCATGAGTCATGATCAGGATCAGCCTCCCCCCGCCCTTCATCCCCCCGCCGCCCGATAGTACCACCAGTCACCACCAGAGACCCCATCCTAACCCCTTCATCCTTCCGCCAGTTTGATGACCTGCAAACGCCGTAACCAGCCGGCCATTCAGCAGCCAGCCTTCAGTCTTCCATGTTTGGGAGCAGAAGAAACACTTAACTCCAAACCATCCCAAAGCCAAAAGCCTGAATGTCGGCATTGCCAGGCTTTTTTTTTTTTTTTTTATAGGGGCCCCCCTTGGGGGGGGAAAAATGATTGCTTTCCGTCCTGGTGGTACCCAGATGGTTCCACCACGTCATGACCTCGTCTTGCCCCCCAATACCCAGATGCCCGGGCAGGCATTCTTTGCCAGAAAAGCGTCCCCTCGCCCTGGCCAGCCCACGATGTCATCTAAAATTTCAAGTGTGATGTTGCAATCTGTGTCCCGGAAAAGTCCATCTCACCACTCGACACATAGACTAAGTAAGCAACGCCAAGGCCGCTATATCTCTGTGACATGCTCACGTGAGCTGGTGCGATTTCTCTGGGGGTGACGGTGGGCATCTCAGGCTCGGCCGCAAACGCTCTTACAAAACCGCAGGGATGGTGCAGGCTCTCTTTCCCCCAGTCCTATGTGGCATCACGTGCCCAAGACACCAGGCCGTGTTGAAATAATTCTGCCTTGGATACCGTCCCTACACAGGTCAGGAGTCTGTGGACAGCTCTAAGCAAGGCGAGACCGAGTCGCTGCTGGGTTCCAAGAAACCCTTGTCCAGGCAAGTGGTGTGCATAACGGAGCAAATCTGCTGGCCGCCCTTAAGATCCGGTAGGGCTGGCGCACAGCCCTTGCCTGGCACATGTCCATGAACCATGTCGTCCAGAAATTCTAAAGGCTACCCGGTGTCTGGACTGCCTGCCTGAGAAGGCTCGAGGTCTGAGTTCGCACTTCCGCCGTTCGGCGACCCTGCTTCGTCCCGCCTGGCTGCGTTGCAGCGTCAGTCTCGGCTCCCCGTCAACCGTCACAGTTGTTGACGGTGGCATAACGACGCTGGAATTCCTCCCTCCACATCTCCAGCGATTGTGGCATGCAGCGCAATGGCCATTACGCAGTATGAAGTGACACATGGCTGACAAGCAGCGGGTACGGACCTCGGGGTGTTGAACCACCGAGATTGGAGGCAGGTGAAAAAGAGCTCTGCACCTCCTTGCCAGTTTTAAGAATGCCACCAAAATGGTCAGTGCGGACATGCCCTTGTCATCATGAGCATTGTGGTGATTCTTAGTTCTTGGCACGCTTTCGTTGGACACTCTGAACACAACAGGTCCCTGCCAGCGACGGAGGAGGAGACGGACACAGAGGCGCACACGGAGCCTTTCTCTCCGTCAAATCCACAAGGTCCCGACAGTTTCACATTTCAGTCGGTCTTCATTAGGCAAGTGGTTTCGGGTCCAGAGCTAGTGCAAGGTGCGCATCAGCTCTCAGGGTGCATCATCTCAGGCAAGTCAGGCTGTGTTTGGAAGCTGTGCCGGAGGCAGCGGAAGAGGAGGAGGTGGAGAGGAGTGAGGATGTGTATTCCTAGACAACCGATGTCTACAGGACGACCCTGCCTTGAAAGAGGTTGGCGCGAATCTTGAGGCGGAGGAGGAGATGAGGAATATCAGATTGCTAGTGCCCCTCGACCCAGAGGCTTGGGAAATTCAAGGTCCATCTCTCACATGAGTGCATTGGATGCTCCATTTCCTTCCAACATGATCCTCGCATTAAGGCCATCAAAATTAAGCACCAGTTACTGTGTGGCCACCCTCCTGGATCCCCTGAACCAAAACAAAAATCAGCACGTTTCCTTCCACCCACCCAAATAGAGAGTAAAATGCAGAAAGGAGAACCAAGCTGATTGAATCAGAACTGCGACATCTGTTGCGTCGTGCATTCACCGTTCCCCAAATGTCATGGTGGATCCAACATCATCGAATTGTGACAGCAGTAAGAGTGCCAAGTATGCGGTAGCGTCAGCAGCAGGCAAAAGGTTCAGAAGCCTAATGGGTGTACCTCTGGCAATCTTTGTTTGTACCAACTCACCAACGCATCGCAATGCAGGGCCACACATCCAACACACAGAGATCAGCTTACAAGATCATGGCAACGACTAATCTGCGTCTCAACACCGATGTTTTTCATGTGTTCTTCTGGACCCAATAGAACTTCTGGGTATCCAAAATGGACAATGGCCTGAGCTGGCTCTCACGTCCATAGAGGTGTTGTCCTGCCCAGCACCAGCGTCATATCTGAGGGACCTATCAGCACACCTTGAGGGAGTCATTACAGACAAACTGCATCCGGCTTTCCACAATAATGTGGATCATTTGACTTTCATCAAGATGCATCAGGCATGGATCTCTGGATGAGTTGTGGCCCCAATTGCCGAAGGTCACCCGATTAGTTGCACAGTCTATACTCTTCACATTCCTTTTCAAACAGAAATGGTCCTCATGAAAACTTTTTTAAAATGAATCATTTCTTACAGCAATTTTTTATTCTCTTTCCCAACAGTTTCATTTTGCTGGTTTTGCTGTGAGGAGAACTGAAAAAGACAGCAAGGTTTCATGACAACACCGTATTCCATTACCTCACTTATTTAAGAAGTTTTCTTCGCATTGTCAATGGGTTTTGAGGTCCTGTTGCTGGGAGAAACAGGCAAAATCATGTCCTCTTGGAACAGAAAATGGTGACTTCTAAGTGGCTTTCACTCGCCTCACAATTTTTAATAGTTGGCTGAGAATCATATTTATAATTTTTTGGGGTCATGTTGCTGTTAGATACATCTAATAATTATGGTCCTTTGGAACAGAAATGTGGCTTCTAAGTGGCATTTCTCCCTCACAATTTTAATAGTGAGTGGTCTGAGAAGTCATATTTATCATTATTTTTGGGGTCATGTAGCTGTGAGATCCGCAATAATCATGGTCCCTTTGTAACCGAAGTGGGCTTCTAAGTGGCATTTCTCACTCACAATTTTTAACAGTGGCATGAGAATCATTTTATAATTTTTTAGGGCTCCATGCTGCTTTTTGAAATGCAGCAATACTACAGGTCCTCATTCTATAAAAAAATTTGTTTCCAACAGACATTTGTTCTTCACAATTGTCCAAAGTTGGCTCAAGGTCATGCTTATGAATTTTTGGGCAATTTTGCTGTGACATGCAGCTATACTAAACAGGTCCTATTCTAAAAAATTTTGTTTCTAACAGAATATTTGTTCTCCGACAATTGACCAACAGTGGCTCAATGGTCTGCTTTTAATTTTTGGGGCATTTTCTGTGACATGCCAGCTATACTACAGATCCTATTCTAAAAAAATGTTGTTTCTAACAGACATTAGTTCTTCCACAATTGTCAAGACTGGCTCAAGGGTGATGGTGCTGTCAGAAACCGGAATAGGTAGACACTGTTAATGGACACATATTGCAAAATGACCTTGTTTTTGCAAAGATCTTTAACATAGCTAACCAATTCCCTTCTATTGAGACAACCCATTTAATACAATGAAAAAAAAGAGAAACAAAGACATTTGTGGGATCTCATCCTATTTTAAAAATGTTTTTTCTAGAATTACAACTACTCAACAACAAAACTTGCATGTACAAAATACGCTGTTAAAAAAAATTCTCTGAATTGTACAAAGGGAGGTACAGGAAAAAACTTGACCAATAAGGTTATTCAGAGGACATGGAGTATGGAGCAGGACCAGATAACAAAGTACATGAGACCAGTTTCCTCCAGCACCGTTGAGTAAATGATAAAAAGAAAATGCCAAGAAAAAGGGCACCTGGGTGTTAACAGGAGGCTTATAACCAACCAGTATTTCCAAGTAAGCTTCAATTGGGTCCACACTCATACGGCGGGGCAAGCGCTACCAGGTATTGAGCTGTGTACAGAGGAAGGCTGAGTTCTCACACTTCCGCTTCCGCACTCTGCTTCACACGACAGTCTTTCCGTTGCTAGCGTCATCAGGGCATTTAACCTGCGTGTTAAGAGATGACGGACTCCAGCCTGGGCTTCACCGCACCCACTGTAACTCGGCCCCAGGGTCATGCCTGTGGCAGGACAGGTAATCACAAGTCCAGTGAAACTAAAATGGTTGGTTGAAAGACGTCTTTTCCGGACTTTTTAAATGTGGGGGACATGCAGGTATGGGGCTGCATGCTGTGGCCGCCCAGGACAGGTATAGTCAATGTCCATGAAACTAAAATGGTGTTGAAAGACTCCTTTTTAACTTTTCAAATGTGGGGTCATGCAGGTTTGGGGCTCATGCTGTGGCCCAGGACAGGTATAGTAATGTCCATGAAACTAAAATGGTGGTTTGAAAGACTCCCTTTTTTCCGGCACTTTTTAAATGTGGGGGTCATGCGGTTTGGGGCTCATGCTTGGCCCAGAACAGGTAATCACGCTCCAATGTCCAGTGAAACAAAAATGGTGTTGAAAAGACTCCGATTTCCCGGCAACTTTTTAAAATGTGGGGGTCATGCAAGTCTTGGGGCTCATGCTGTGGCCCAGGAAGGTTTAGATCAATGTCCAGTTCAACTAAAATGGTGGATGAAAGACTCCTTTTTCCGGCACTTTTTAAATGTGGGGGTCATGCAGTTTTGGGCTCATGCTAGCGTATCCAGGACAGGGATATTCAATGTCCAGTTCAAGTACATGATGTTTCAAATCATACTGCTTTCTGGCACTTTTTAATTTGTGGTGATGCAGGTTTAAGGGCCAGGCTGTGGCACAAGACAGGGATAGTAAATGTCTGTGACTTTTTTCTGTGACTTTTTTTATAACATAAGTGAGTTGCCTAAGATGTAGCACGTTCCATTTGACTGTTGTGGATGTTAATTCGCTTCTCCAGCCTTGTTTGGGTGTAATAATGAAGCTGTTGTTGCTCTCCCATAACTTAATGGTCATGTACGCGCAGAATCGAAGCTCACGTACTCGAAAACACTTATCGATAGCGGCCGACTATCGACTATCGATCGATCTCGATAGCCAACGCAATCGCTCAACACTACTAAGTAGTGTTGAGCGATTATAATCGACAAAGTTGAAATCTGCACAGTTTTTATGTTGATCGAAATTTTAGAAATCAAGTATGCGATAATAAGGTTTCAAACATTCATCATCTATTAATATCGTCCATTTTGGTGCTTCCTTCATTTTGGCGGCCAGCAAATCCAGCTTACAGAATAGAGCACGGTGAGAAAGCTGTTGTGCACGCACATGAATGGGAATTGTATGGTCTGCGATTGGCTGGAAAAATCACATGACCTCGTTTTACATAGACAGCCCTTCTCCTGTTCATGATCCTTGGTCTTGTCAGCGTCTCATAGCAGTAGTATGTGCGCCTCTACCTGTGTCCAAACAGCTCAGCGAAATTTATTTCTAATTGCATCACAGAGAAAGCTCTACTGTTAGTCTGTGATAGGGGGGGGGGAGGGGGGGGATGATACAGGAGCGGGTGTAAGATGGACGGATCATAGATTTGAAGATTTTTTTTGAGTTAGTTAGTGGGGGGAGAGAATTTTACAAGGAGCATCTTACCGCCTTAAGTCACGGGTGGGAGGGGGCGGGTGCGGGGGGGGTGGCGCGGCGAACACAGACAAGCTCTATAAAGAATACTGTTATGGTTCACCAAGAACTTATGTAACATTGCACTTCAAAATTCTTTATTATTAACAGTTTTCAATGAAATTTTTCCTGGATCTGGGGGCAACCTGAACGTATAAGGATACACAATCTTTTCTAGTAAAAGCAGGTCTCTTTGTTAGGGTGCAAACTCCACTTTTATTTATCAGTAAATCATTTCAGATAGGTGTTCTTTTTCAATTTGCCATTCCAGCTTTGTTTATAATAGTAGCCACCCGCATTAAATTAGAACCAGTCAAAAAAAAAAAAATAAATTTTTGTAGACAGCACAGGTTGATAGTTGCCAAAAAAAATACCTTTTATTATCTCTAATACATTACTCAATACTTGTTTTTTCCTACTTTGCGCGCTACAGCTTTTGGTTCATTAGTCACCTTGCACTTAAATGTGTAAATACTAGAAATTTTGTGTCACCAAGGTGAATTGAAAGAGGTGCCAAAAATAATACTTTTTATTATTAATATCCTAAAAGGAATACATTTCAGATACGTGTTTTTTCCACTTTGGCGCACTATCAACTACAGCTTTGTTCATTGAGGCACCTTGCACTTAAATGTGAATACAGCAAATTTAATTTTATCCACCAGCACACCGAGTGAATTTGAAAGGTGCCAAAAATACCTTTTAATTATCATAGTACATTTCAGATACATCATTTTTTTCACTTTGGGCGCACTACAAGCTTTGTCATTGAGGCACCTTGCACTTGATGTGAAAACAAGCAATCTTTGTAGTCACCCACAGGTGAATTGAAAGGTGCCAAAAACACCCTTTTAATATCCGAATACATTTCAGGGACTACGTGTTTTTTCACTATTGCGCACACAACGCTTTTTCATTGAGTGCAACCTTTCACTTAAATGTGAAGACAGCAATTTTGTAGTCACCACAGTTGAATTGAAAGGTGCAAAACACCTTTTTAATATCCGAATACATTTCAGATTACCGTGTATTTTTTTTTTCGATTTTTTTCATACGTGTTTTTTCCAAATTGGCTCTAGGTCATGCTATTGATCTTTTGGGGGCATTTTTGGCTTGTGCTCATGCAGCTATACTTACAGGTCCCTATTATAAAAAAAAAATGATTATTTATAACAGACATTTTTATTCTTTTCTAATTTTTCTTCACAATTGTCCAAAGTGGCTCAAGGGGTCATAGCTTGGAATATTTGGGGGCATTTTTGCTGTGACATTCAGCTATACTACAGGTCCTATTATAAAAAAAATTGTTTCTAACAGACATTTGTTCTTCACAATTGTCCAAAGTGGCTCAAGGGTCATGCTTTGAATTTTTGGGGCATTTTGCTGTGACATGCAGCTATACTACAGGTCCTATTATAAAAAAAATGTTGTTTCTAACAGACATTTGTTCTTCACAATTGTCAAGAGTGGCTCAAGGGTGATGGTGCTGTCAGAAACAGGAATAGGTAGGACACTGTTAATGGACACATATTGCAAAAATGACTTGTTTTTGCAAGATCTTTAACATAGCAGCAATTCCTGTATTGAGACAACCCATTTAATACAATTAAAAAGAGAAACAAAGACATGGTGGGATTCCATCCTATTTTAAAAATGTGTTTTCTAGAATTAAAGTACTAAAAAACTTGCATGTACAAAATAGCTGGTAAAAAAATTCCTCTGAATTGTACAAGGGAGGTACAGGAAAACTTGACCAGATGTAGTTTATTCAGAGGACATGGAGTATGGAGCACGGACAGAGAACAAAGTACAGAGACAATTTCCTCCAGCACGTTGAGTAAAATGATAAAAAGAATGCCAAGAAAAAAGTCACCAGGGTTGAACAGGAGCGTTAACCACCAGTATTTCCAAGTGAAGCTCAATTGGTCCGCACTCACACGGAGGGGCAAGCACTACCCAGGACAGGGACAGTATATGTCCAGTGAAACTAAAATGGTGGTTGAAACACTCCTTCTTTCAGCACTTTTTAATCTGGGGTCATGCAGGTTTGGGGCTCATGCTGTGGCCCAGGACAGGTATATTCAATGTCTGTTGAAACTAAAATGGTGGTTGAAAGACTCCTTTTTTGGCACTTTTTAAATGTGGGGGTCATGCAGGTTTGGGGCTCATGCTGTGGCCCAGGACAAAGATAGTCTATGTCCAGTGAAACTAAAATGGTGGTTCAAAGACTCCTTTTTCCAGCACTTTCTAATCTGTGGGTCATGCAAGTTTGGGGCACATGCTGTGGCCCAGGACAGGGATAGTCTATGTCCAGTGAAACTAAAATGATGGTTCAAAGACTTCTATTTCCGACACTTTTTAATCTGTGGGTCAGACAGGTTTAATGGTCATTCTGCGGTACAGGACAGATATAGTCAATGTCCAGTTCAACTAAAATGGTGGTTGAATGACTCCTTCTACGGGCACTTTTTAATCTGGGGTCATGCAGGTTTGGGGCTCATGCTGCGTTCCAGGACAGGGATATTCAATGTCCAGTTCGAGTAAAATGATGGTTCAAATCATACTGCCTTCTGGCACTTTTTAATTTGTGATTGATGCAGGTTTAAGGGTCATGCTGTGGTACAAGACAGGGATAGTGAATGGTGTGTGACTTTTTTTCTGTGGCTTTTATAACCTAAGTGTGTTGCCTAAGATGTCACATAATCTCCAAAAAATTGGGAATCTCGCAAGAGAACAAAGAGTGACTTTTGATCACTATATTTACTATTTTGCCATAGGCAAACTTAAACTCTATCAGTTCTCTATCTATTAAACACTAAAAAGTAACTTTTATTATATCTAACTCTTAACCTCTATACACACTATTTAAAAACCTGATCTCTATCCTCATCATTTAACCCTTTTTGCTTCTGAAAGAGGGAATAACTCCCTTTCTATCATCAAGTCTGGTGGAACCCCACCTATTAACAGGAGAGCCTTATATCTATAGCAAAGTACTAGCTTCAGTAAGGGATCCCAAGCCAACTACTTGGGCAGTCGTCCCTAATCTAGCCTAGGCGAGGTCAGGCATGACGTTTTAAATTGTGATCTCTCACCTCTGTCTACAAGTGTCACCTGCTGCAGACGGTGTCACAAGGGGGCCTTATTTGTTCTGTGTCTATGAGATTAGGGACGACCTGCCCACTAAGTAGATTTTGGACTTGAGGATTTCCCTTACTGGCAAGCTATGTACTTTGCTTTATGAGATATAAAGGCTCTCACTGTTAATAGGTGGGGTTCCACCAGACTTGATGATAGAAAGGGAGTTATTCCCTCTTTCAGAAGCAAAAAGGGTTAAATGATGAGGATAGAGATCAGGTTTTTAAATAGTGTGTATAGAGGTTAAGAGTTAGAGATAATAAAAGTTACGTTTTAGTGTTTAATAGATAGAGAACTGATAAAGTTTAAGTTTGCCTATGGCAAAATAGTAAATATAGTTGCCTAAGATGTAGCACGTTTCCATTTCACTGTTGTGGATTTTTATTCCAGCTTCTCCAGCCCTGTTTGGGTGTAAGAATGAAGGTGTTGTTGCTCTCCCATAGACTTTAATGGTCATCGGTGATAATCTATCATCGACCATCGAATATCTTGTCGATGATGGCCGACTATCGACCGATGGCGATAGTCAACGTAATCGCTCAACACTAGCCCCAAGCAATATAAGCTATGACTCAAGTACTGGGTAAGAGATAACATGTACTGGAGCTTATGTGTTTGTCTCTCTGTGTCTTTCCAGCTACTCCTCTATAATACTTCTTCCTTTCTATAGACTTCAATTTGTAGCCTTATATTGTTACTACTTTTTAATTTTTTTTTTTAGAGTAATGGTATGTTCACACGGCGTTTCACAGCACATATCTGTGTGAACTGCAAGATGGCTGTTTTGGAAGCAGGCGCTGGCCAGCACGTTCTTCTAAAGCGCTGGTGGGGCGGCCCTATTCACTTTCATCATCCATGGCATAACACGTTCACTTCTTTCACCCGCAGTATGCACCGGGGAAGACGAAGGGTAATCTATTTATGATTATGGTAGTTACAGTCTGTACTTTGGGGCATATTGCAGCACAATTAATCCCAGAAGTACGGACTAAAAAGACGCCATGTGAACACAGCCTAAATGATAAGTTTATGAGCAAAAGTGAGGGAGGAAAGAAATTTGATGAATAAAGAAAGAAGCATTTTCCTCTACTAGATATATAAAAAAATCATGCAATGTTTCACCTGTCCTATTGATTGATATGCAGAGTTTAATATAAGGTTAGTGGCCATTTACGAGAACTACAATATTTCAGTACAGAAAATATTACGAAAATGATGAAGTTGTAGCTTTCTGTAAACCAAGATGAATAGGTAATTCTTTATCCTTTTAATAATCTGCTGTGGCTGTGTACATTTTTATTTAGTGTTATGTCAATTGCTTGTCATCTAGTATTCTTGAATGAAAAAAACATAAGTAACAATAATTGTGTTTATTAAAGGTGATGAATTGTTTATCTTATTTGTGCAGTCGAGGACCAAGGCCACACTCAATAATGCTACATTAATCTCTTTCCGAGAAGACATTTATCAGACATGTATAATATTGACAGATTGTCTCTAGAAGGAGATAAAGAAGCTGTTGGGAAGATGAACATCAAACAACATTTAAAAATATCTCTGTTCCTGATGTTAAATGCAGTGTTCTGAAGGCAATAGAACACCTACATGGAATATATACAAAATATGTAAAGGAAACCAAAACATAAGCATCAGAAAGGGTATCAGTCTTTCTATATTCTAAAATAACAGAAAGATATTCTACTTCTGATAATTATTTTTAAAAAGTATATCTTAAACTGGCAAAGACTATACCTAGAAATCTGTATATCATTGTAGAAGAAATGAAAACTGACATTTAGAGCAACTATTTAGATGTACAATATAATATATTGTGACTAGAGATGAGTGAATTTCTCAAAAATTCGATTCGGTCACTTCGCCGAATTTTCCGACAAAATTCGTTTCGGTCTGAATTACTTCGGGACGAATCACGTTAAAAAACAGATATTTCCAGGCTGCACAGAGCCTGCAGGGTGCTGTAGTGCATTGTGCTTAAATATGCAGAGGGAGCTTGGTTTGGTCTTCATACAATGTTGTGTTTTAGTATAACACGCACATGACTGCCGCTGCTCTTAGAATCGCTTCACTATAAAATTCCCTGGGCACTTAAGAGGGCAAAACTGACCAAAAAACTGAAGCGGGAATGTAGCCTGATAAAGTCATGGCAGCAAAAGATGGAAAAAAAACAAGCTGAGAGCTCAGGTGGCAACATCAGTGACAGAGTGTGGAGGTGACGGAGGCAGCCACAGCAGCATGAGGTCAGACAGTGGCACAATGACATTCTGGAGGTGGCAAAAATAGGATTAGGCCACAGAGTGGCACAATGAGATAGTGTGGAGGTCATGGCAGCAGCAGCATGAGGTCAGACAGTGGCACAATGACATTCTGGAGGAGGCAAAAACTGGAGTAGGCCACAGAGTGGCACAATGACACAGTGTGGAGGTCACGGCAGCAGCAGCATGAGGTCAGACAGTGGCACAATGACATTCTGGAGGTGGAAAAAACAATAGTAGGCCACAGAGTGGCACAATGACACAGTGTGGAGGGCACGGCAGAAGCCACAGCAGCAGAATGAGGTCAGGAAGGGGCACAATGACATTCTGGAGGTGGCAAAACAGTAGTAGGCCACAGAGTGGCACAATGACAGGGTGTGGAGGACATGGCGACAGCCACAGCAGCAGCATGAGATCAGGAAGGGGCACAATGACAAATTCTGGAGGTGGCAAAACAGTAGTAGGCCACAGAGTGGAACAATGACACAGTGTGGAGGTCACGGCAGCAGCAGCATGAGGTCAGACCGTGGCACAATGACATTCTGTAGGTGGCAAAAACAGGAGTAGGCCACAGAGTGGCACAATGACACAGTGTGGAGGTCACGGCAGCAGCAGCATGAGGTCAGACAGTGGCACAATGACATTCTGGAGGTGACATAAACTGGAGTAGGCCACAGAGTGGCACAATGACACAGTGTGGAGGTCACGGCAGCAGCAGCATGAGGTCAGACAGTGGCACAATGACATTCTGGAGGTGGCAAAAACAGGAGTAGGCCACAAAGTGGCACAATGACACAGTGTTGAGGTCACGGCAGCAGCAGCATGAGGTCAGATAGTGGCACAATGACATTCTGGAGGTGGAAAAAACTGGAGTAGGCCACAGAGTTGCACAATGAAAAAGTGTGGAGGTCACGGCAGCAGCAGCATGAGGTCATACAGTGGTACAATGACATTCTGGAGGTGGCAAAAAACTGGAGCAGGCCACAGAGTGGCACAATGACACAGTGTGGAGGTCACGGCAGCAGCAGCATGAGGTCAGACAGTGGCACAATGACATTCTGGAGGAGGCAAAAACTAGAGTAGGCCACAGAGTGGCACAATGACAGTGTGGAGGGCACGGCAGCAGCAGCACGAGGTCAGACAGTGGCACAATGACATTCTGGAGGTGCAAAAAACAATAGTAGGCCACAGAGTGGCACAATGACACAGTGTGGAGGGCACGGCAGAAGCCACAGCAGCAGAATGAGGTTAGGACGGGGCACAATGACATTCTGGAGGTGGCAAAACAGTAGTAGGCCACAGAGTGGCACAATGACAGGGTGTGGAGGACATGGCAACTGCGACAGCTGCAGCTTGAGATCAGAGAGTGGCTTAATGACAAATTCTGGAGGTGGCAAAAACAGGAGTAGGCCACAGAGTGGAACAATGACACAGTGTGGAGGTCATGGCAGCAGCAGCATGAGGTCAGACCGTGGCACAATGACATTCTGTAGGTGGCAAAAACAGGAGTAGGCCACAGAGTGGCACAATGACACAGTGTGGAGGTCACGGCAGCAGCAGCATGAGGTCAGACAGTGGCACAATGACATTCTGGAGGTGGCATAAACTGGAGTAGGCGACAGAGTGGCACAATGACACAGTGTGGAGGTCACGGCAGCAGCAGCATGAGGTCAGACAGTGGGACAATGACATTCTGGAGGTGGCAAAAACAGGAGTAGGCCACAAAGTGGCACAATGACACAGTGTTGAGGTCACGGCAGCAGCAGCATGAGGTCAGATAGTGGCACAATGACATTCTGGAGATGGAAAAAACTGGAGTAGGCCACAGAGTTGCACAATGAAAAAGTGTGGAGGTCACGGCAGCAGCAGCATGAGGTCATACAGTGGTACAATGACATTCTGGAGGTGGCAAAAACTGGAGCAGGCCACAGAGTGGCACAATGACACAGTGTGGAGGTCACGGCAGCAGCAGCATGAGGTCAGACAGTGGCACAATGACATTCTGGAGGAGGCAAAAACTGGAGTAGGCCACAGAGTGGCACAATGACACAGTGTGGAGGACACGGCAGCAGCAGCATGATGTCAGACAGTGGCACAATGACATTCTGGAGGTGGAAAAAACAATAGTAGGCCACAGAGTGGCACAATGACACAGTGTGGAGGGCACGGCAGAAGCCACAGCAGCAGCATGAGGTTAGGAAGGGGCACAATGACATTCTGGAGGTGGCAAAACAGTAGTAGGCCACAGAGTGGCACAATGACAGGGTGTGGAGGACATGGCAACAGCCACAGCAGCAGCATGAGATCAGAGAGTGGCTTAATGACAAATTCTGGAGGTGGCAAAAACAGGAGTAGGCCACAAAGTGGAACAATGACACAGTGTGGAGGTCACGGCAGCAGCAGCATGAGGTCAGACCGTGGCACAATGACATTCTGTAGGTGGCAAAAACAGGGTAGGCCACAGATTGGCACAATGACACAGTGTGGAGGTCACGGCAGCAGCAGCATGAGGTCAGACAGTGGCACAATGACATTCTGGAGGTGGCATAATCTGGAGTAGGCGACAGAGTGGCACAATGACACAGTGTGGAGGTCACGGCAGCAGCAGCATGAGGTCAGACAGTGGGACAATGACATTCTGGAGGTGGCAAAAAACAGGAGTAGGCCACAAAGTGGCACAATGACACAGTGTTGAGGTCACGGCAGCAGCAGCATGAGGTCAGATAGTGGCACAATGACATTCTGGAGGTGGAAAAAACTGGAGTAGGCCACAGAGTTGCACAATGAAAAAGTGTGGAGGTCACGGCAGCAGCAGCATGAGGTCATACAGTGGCACAATGACATTCTGGAGGTGGAAAAAACTGGAGTAGGCAGGCCACAGAGTGGCACAACGACACAGTGTGGAGGTCACGGCAGCAGCAGCATGAGGTCAGACAGTGGCACAATGACATTCTGGAGGTGGCAAAAACAGGAGTAGGCCACAGAGTGGCACAATGATACAGTGTGGAGGTCACGGCAGCAGCAGCATGAGGTCAGAGAGTGGCACAATGACATTCTGGAGGTGGCAAAACCTGGAGTAGGCCATAGAGTTGCAGACTCACACAGTTTGGTGGTCACGGCAGCAGCAGCATGAGGTCAGACAGTGGCACAGTGACATTCTGGAGGTGGCAAAACCTGGAGTAGGCCATAGAGTGGCACAATGACACAGGGTGGAGGTCACGGTAGCAGCAGCATGAGGTCAGGCAGTGGCACAATGACATTCTAGAGGTGGCAAAAACAGAAGTAGGCCACAGAGTGGCACAATGACAGAGAGTGGAGGTGACGTCGGCAGGAGCAACAGCATGAGGTCAGAGAGATGCACAATGACACAGTGAGGATGTCATGGCACCAACAACAACAGCAGCAGCATGAGGTCATAGAGTGGCACAATGACAGAGTGTGGAGGTGGATGGCAATACCAGTCCCTGGTAAAGATGGTGGTAGGCTGATGGAGAAACTGGCAGCAGATGTGTTGCATCAGGCGGGTGGCAGCATCATAATAGTGGCTGAGGCAGGTATTTTGAACCCAGTCTCATTTCTCACAGTTTGGGTGAGACATCATGGCTGATGTAGTCTGAAGCTTAAGGCATTGGTGTGTGGAAATCCTGGCCGATCCACGCCTGATTCATCTTGACAAAGGTCAGTCTTTCCACATTTCCTGTGGAGAAGCGGGTTCTCCTTGGGGTAACGATGGCCCCCGCTGCACTTAACACCCGCTCTGATGCCCCACTACTGGCCGGGCAGGACGGCTTCTCCACTGCAAACTCGACAAGTTGCGGCCACACATCCCGTTTGGCTGCCCAGCAGTCCAGCGGATCTTCTAACTGGGGTGGCAGAGTGCTGTCCAAGTAGGCCACAACCTGTTTGTTCAGGGACTGCTCCAGGTCCTGTTGCTGGCGACCGCCCTCCTCACTAGGCGGGTGCAGGAAGCTGCTCATCAGTGACTCCAGACTTAGATTGCTGCTGATGGAGCTTGTACTGCTCCTACCCCCCCACCTTCCCCCAGCAGTCGCGGCAGTAGTACGTGAGCGATGAAGTGGGGGGCGGGGAAAAACAAAAAAAACAAACCCCACTGTAGACTGTCAGAGGAGGGGGAACGATGCTCGCACATAGGCAGCGGCGCACCGCACAAATCTGTATTCGGAGTGAGTTATATCACTGTATTGAGTTTGTCTCCCTTCAAATAGCTGGGAAAAAGGATCCCATTTTGGACCGGCTAATGGACTTGAAGCGGCGGGTCCAATGGGTGGGAAGATACCAGAAGTCATCCCTCTGCTGGATGGTGACATATAGCCAGCCCCGCCAAATCACGCATGCTGAGGGCCATATGCATGTAGATATCCCGAGGGGTCCACTGCCTCTATTCTCCCATCTGTATACTGCCACATGTGCTTGAGGTTACATCTGCCTCGTCTTGCTCATCTCCATCTACCTCCTCCATCTGCTCCTGCTCCTCCTCTCTTGTCACCTGAGTAGAAAATCACCCGGGGCGCAAAAGGATCCGCTCACCACGCACCCCCTAGGAAACGGTCCTTGACCTCTGCGCGGACCTGTTATTACAACATGTCGCGCAGACTTGTACAAGCAGCTGACGGGTCACAAGGAGGAGGCGGGGAAGGATAGTTCCTCGTAGCCTCCTCGCCCTGTTGTTATCGCCGCTCATTGAGCGCCGATCCAGATTACATAACAACAGCGTAACGCACGGTGGTTGCGCAAGGCCTTTCACAACGCTCCCTGCGATTGCTCTAATCATCTTGGCAGGCAGCTCTGCACGCGAGGAAGATCCGCTGAGAGGCTATACAGTTGCAAGCGTAAGCACAGCCGTGTTGACGTCTCGCTGCTTATTTCGCATCAACAGCTCCCACCGACTTGAGCAGCTCCGGACCGGGACGCAGCGGTTACGTTGGTAAGTATCTTTTTTGTTATTATAGAATTCTTACTAATAGGGGCCTCACTGGCTACAATGGAGGGCACACTGAGGCTAACAAGGGGCACACTGTGATACAAGGGGGGCACACTGGCTACAAGCGTGGGCATCACTGGTCCAGGGGGGCATCACTGGACCTACAAGGGGGGCATTCACTGGCTACAATGGGGCAACTGGCTACAGGGGGGCACATCAATGGTTACAAAAGGGGGCATCAACTGGCTAAAAGGGAGGCAAATGGCTCATGGGGGTTACTACTGGCTACAGAGGGGCATCATGGCTTAGAACAAAAGGAGAAGGAAACACTGGCTATAGGGGGGGCACACTCGGCATACAAGGGCTGCATCCTGGCTACCAAGGGGGGCATCACTGGATATTACAAGGGGCACATGGCAATAGGGCGGGCCAATCAACTCGGCTACATAGGGGCCAAACTGTGCTACAGAAGGGGGACACATCACTGGCTTAAATGGGGGCACAACTGGCTACAAGGGGGGCACACTGGCTACAGGGAGGGGGGCATCACTGGCTACAGGGGGCATAACTGGCTAAAAGGGGGGCACACTAGGCTTCAAGGTGGGCCATCATTGGCTACAAGGGGGAATCACTGGCTACAAATGGGGACACACTGGAGGACTACAATGGGGGGAAACAACAGGGAACAATGGCTAAAGGGGGCTCATCAACGGCATACAATGTGGGGTCACTGTACAAGGGGGGCATAACTGGTACAATGGGGGGCACACTGCTACTAAGGGGGTGCTACATGGGCTACAAGGGGGGCTTTTCACTGGCATTTCAAAGGCAGGGCACATGGCTTAACAAGGGGGCATCATTGGCTAAGAAGGGGGGTCAACCACCCACTGGCTACAAGGGGGAACATGGCAACAAGGGGCAATCATAGGAATACCAATGGGGGCTCACTGGTACCACCAGAGGGGGGGCATCACTGGCTACAGGGGGGCATCACTGGCTAAACGGGGCATCACGGCTACAATGGGCGGCATCACTGGCTCTATACAGTGGGGCTTATCAATGTCTGCTTACATAGGGGGGGTCTAATAAACACTGGCTACAAGTGGGCTACACTGGGCTACAAGGGCGGCACACTGGCTAATAAGGGAGGCCACACTGGCTAATAGGGGGGGCACACTGGCTAAAGGGGGATGGCATCACCTGGCTACAGAGGGGGGCATCACCTGGTACAACGGGGGGCACACTGGGCTACAAGGGGGCATCCTGGCTATCAACGGGGGCATCACTGGACTACATGGGGATTTGCCCCCCCCCCGCACACACCTCCCTGAGCAGGACACACTGGCTACAATGGGGGAACACTGGCTAGAAGGGGGCATCACGGATACATTGGTTGGGAACTCACTGGCTACCAAAGGGGGGCATCACTGGCTACAAATGGGGGCTCTCTGGCTGACAAGGGATGGGCACATGCGCTACAAGGGGGGCAATCACTGGACTACAATGGTCGGGCCACTCTTGCTACAAGGGGGCATCATTGGCTAGAAAGGGGCGGCCTCAATTACCATGGCTACAAGTGGGGCACACTGGCCTACAAAGTGGGCATCAATGGCTAACACTGGGGGTCAATGGGCTACACGGGGGGGGGTATCACTGGATCTTACAGGGGTGTCACTGGCTACAAAGGGGGCTATTCATGGCTACAATAGGTTGGGCATCACTGGCTACAGGGGGGCCATCACTGGCTACGAAGGGGGGCATTGGCATCCTTGGCTACAAGTGGGCACACTTGGCTACAAGGGGGACATGGCTAAAAGGGGGACACTGGCTTCAAGGGGGGCACATCTGGCTACAGGAAGGGGGCATCACTGGTACAGGGGGGGCATCATCACTGGCTAAAAGGGGGGCAACACTGGCTACAAGGGGGACATCCTGGCTACATGGGGGGCATCACTGGCTACAATGGGGGCACACTGGCTACAATGGGGGAACACTGGCTAGAAGGGGGCATCACCGGCTACAAGTCGGGGAGCTCCACTGGCTACAAGGGTGGCATCATGGGCTACAATGAGGGGGTCACACTGGCTTACACGGGGGGCACACTGCGGCTTCAAGGGGGGGCATCACTGGCTACAATGGGGGCACTTGGTACAAGGGGGCATCACTGGCTAAAGGGGGGCACATATGGCTACAAAGGGGGGCACACTGGCTACAAGGGCTGGGCATTCACTGGCTCAATGGGGACACACTAGGCTAAAATGGGGGAACACTGGCCTCAGAAGGGATGATGGCATCACCTGCTAACAAATGGGGCTCCATGGCACTACAAGGGGGGACATAACTCGGCTACAATGGGGGCACACAATGGCTAACGCGGGGGACACACTGGCTACAAGGGGGCATCACCTGGCTTCAATGGGAGGGCCTACACTGGCTACAGAAAGGGGGCATCACTGGGCTAAAAGGGGGGCCCATGGATACAAGGGGGGCTCACTGGCTACATATGGGGGCTCACTAGGCTACAATGGGGGGCTCATAGGCCTACACGGGGGGGGCATCACTCCACTGGCTACAGGGGGAGCAATCAATGGCTACTAAGGGGGCATATCACTGGCTAAAATGGGCGGCTTCACGTTGGACTACAGGGGGGCATTCCACTGGCTAACATCGGGGGGGAATCACTGGCTACAAGTGGGCACACTGGGGACAAGGGGGCACACTGGTCTACAAAGGGGGCACATGGATACAAGGGGGCACCACTGGTACAGGGTGCGGACGGCATCACTGGCTAACAGGGGTGTGGCATCACTCATGGCTAACAAGGGGGGCACACTGGTACACATGGGGGCATCTGGCTACAAATGTAGGGGGATCACTGGCTACAATGGGGAACACCACTGGTACAATGGGGGAACTACTGGCTAGAAGGGGCATCACCTAGGCTACATTAGGGGGGGCTCACTGGCTACCAAGGGGGGATATCCTCATGGCTTCAATGGGGGCACACTGGCTACAAGGGGGCACACTGCTTACAAGGGGGGCATCACTGGCTACAATGGGGGCAACACTTGGATTACAAGGGGGCATCATGGCTAAAAGGCGGGGCCCAATGGACTACTATAGGGGGGCACAGGCACACTGGCTACAAGGGGGCAATCACTTGGCTAAAATAGGGTCTACAGATCAGCGAGACTACACGGGGGGAGGGCATCACTGGCATTGACAGGGCATCACTGGCTACAAGGGGGCATTGATGCTAACAATGGGGCATATTGGATACAGGGGGCCATCACTGGCTAATGGGGGGGCATCACTGGCTACAAGTGGGCAACACAGGCTAACAAGAGGGCCACACTGGCTACTAAAGTGGGGGGCATCACGGTACATATGGGGGCACACTCGGCACATAATAGGAAGGCATTCATCTGAGCTAAAGGGTTGGGCACACTGGCTGCAAGGGGGGCACACTGGCTACAAGAGGGCCATCACTGGCTACAATGGGGGCACACTGGCTACAGGAGGGGCATCACTCGCTACAAAGGGGGCACACTGGCTGAAATTGGGCATCGCTGGCTACATGGAGTGGCACACACTGCTTCACAAGGGGCATCACTGGCAGACCACATGGCGGCAACACTGGCTAACGGGCGGCATCAAATGGCTACAAGTCAGGGCTCAATGGATCTACTACAGGGGTGGAATCACCATGGCGACAATGGGGGGGCACATCTGGCTACAAGGGCGGGCATCACTGTCTACAAAGGGGCAACAATGGATTACATAAGGGGCACATCTGGCTACCAAGATGGGCATCATGGCTACAGAGGGAAGACAATGGCTACAAGGGGGGCACACACTGGGCTGGGATACCAAAAGGGGGGCATCACTGGCTACAAGGGGAGGCACACTTCCTAGAATACTACGGGATGTCGCGGGGCACACAATTGATCACTTGCTACGCATAAAGGGATTGGGCTACAATGTGCTACCAAAGGGTCGGTTTCTCCTGGCTACAAGGGTTGGCATCACTGGCTACTAATGGGGCACACTGGCTACAAGACGACGGCATCATGGCTACAAGGGGGAGAGCCATCCACTGGAATAAAGTTAGGGCACATGGGCTACATACGGGGGGCATCCAGGCGCTACAATGGGGTACACACACTGGCTAAAATGGGGACAACAATAAGGCTACAAGGGGTAGCATCTAACTGGCTTACAATGGTGGGATTAGGGGGCTTTTCAGCGCTGGCTTCAAGGGGCGACATCACTGGCATATAACAATGGAGGCACACTGGCATACAAGGGAGGGACAACCTGGCTACAACCCGGGGGCATCAACTGGAAAGACAAATCGGGGGCACCTGGCCGCCATACTTATGGGGGCACAACTCGGACCTCTACCAAGGGGGGCAATCAGACTGGCTTACATGGGGGGCTTGAACACTGGCTACAAGGGTGAGCCACAACTGGGCATACAAGAGGGCCTTCCACCTGGATATAATGGGGGAACACTGGATACAGTGGGTTGGCATAACTGCGCCTACGGGAGGCAATTCCACTAGGCTATAAAGTATGGGGGCATCACCTGATACGAATGGCGAGCCTGGCTACAGAGGGGGCATAACTGGCTATTTTCTTTTTCTTTTTTTGCCAGGGGGGCAATCACTGGCGGGGGATACAAGGGGGGCTACTACATGGCTTAAGGGGGCGACTATATGGCTTACAGGGCTATTACATGGCTACCGATATGGAGGTGCTTAGATGGGGAGTTTGCGTATTAGATAGAGTAGGAATCTGGTTGGAACAGTGCTGATATAGTGAGGAGTTTCTTAAGATATTTGTTTTGTATTAATGTTTTACAGTTGAAAGAGTCGGGAGTAGTCGTCATGGCGTCTGGGAGTCGATGGAAAAGAAGAGAGATTAGAGACCAACTCTTCGACGTAGCTCTCCTGCTGAGTCACTAGATTATAACTTTTACTGCTTAATCTACTTATATGCTGCAGAGCTATGTGTTAAGATGGTATCAAACACTGATATAGCCAAGGTAATATTGGTTGAAAGTATAATGGTTTGTATTCATTAATGGTCAGTTTGTCATCTATTCAGGAAATTACCCAGCTACTGTAGGGTGGTGATATGTGGTCACGGTGTTGCTGTATTGGTACACTATGTGGTGATTGTGGATCAATTGGTGTGGTGGTTATTAGACTCTGGTACAATGTGTGCTGGTGACATGTGGTCCTTAGTGGTTCTTGGATTCTGGGACTGGAGTGTAGATGTGTTATTTGGTAAAACTGCTAGAAGTGACTATTTATCTACGTAGTTTATATTAGGTAGCCCTTTGATGGTGTAAAAGCAGCTTTCTGTATTATTTTGGCTTTTTGTTTTGTGTGTTGCATTGGTGAATGTCACAGTCTGTGTTTTCATTTTATGGCCTACATTAGGTTAAATTGGGATGAGGAGGGGGGAGGGGGGCAAAGCTTTTCGTCACACTCGCCAGAGTGAAATTTTAAGCTAGGAATCGGACCTAGAGTCATCGGTTCCATCGATTTGTGGCATGCTGGTATTTCTACACGGGTGGAAACATCCGATATCAAAAGTGTGTTGGGGGAGAGCCAGTATCTATCCTCTGAAAACTACGAGGACCGGTGTGTTCCTGGCTTTGTTAGGAATGGATGATAGTGCATTCACAGTTTCCTGGCTCTCACTCTTTTTTCGAATCTCTTCTGAAGAGATCGGTGCTAGGAAAGTGATTTCGGAACCAATTATCGCACAACCAGAACATTGGAAACGTTGCGCCATGCAGAAGTAGCATGGACCTCATACCCAAACCTCGGTGCAGAGAGGGCGCGGTCAGACAATGTCTACTCCCATTATCCGTCACCATGGTTAGATGTTCTTGAGCAGTTGGCGCGGGAGAAGAGCTCCACACACATCTGATTGCTTGTCGTGCACTTGACATGTAGGGGAAGCTAGCTTCTACTCTTCCCCTGAGTGACTTTTAAGTTTCGCCGACTGTCAAGCTCCACGATGATTTATTTAAGAGAGAATCTAGCGTGACTCACCGCTGTGCGACTCTACACTTACACATTGTGGGTAGGGTATGATGGGCAGACGTAGTATACTTGTGGTTTGGCATGATCGATGGATGGTGTTTGGTGGAGGAGGAGGAGGCGAGACATTGCGCGCAGGAGCGCGTCGAGTTTGTGACAACATGGAGGAAGAGTGTGCCGTCTTCCTGTACCAAGTTGTTGGGGGGCAACTGGGAGGAAAGCACATTCACCAGTGGGACAGAAAGGTCATTGTGTACTGCCGCTGATCCTGATGTAGTAGAAGTAGCCTCCAGACGTTTCGCGACTTCCATTGCACCTTGGAATCTAACACACAGATAAGCTCATAGGGACGTGGCCACAACTATAAGGCTTTCTTTATTTAATGATGTGCTGGTTATGCCTTTTTGGAATATCTGCAAATTACGGCTTGGAACCTTCCTCCTCAGGCATCGGCACATAAGCCTAAGTTTCTAGCTATAGAAACGGTGCTCCAGTGTCCTTCATTTGGAACGGGAGGGACATGCTCTAGTTCTAACAATCTGATGCGAGAATAGGAGCTACGGCTCTAGCTTCAGGGCTCACTATGTTTTTAGGATGTGTTGGTCGCTATTTGTGTGGTCATCTTTGCTCGCATATCGAGATCACTGGACTGAATCGTCTGTGCCTACGGCGACATTTGCGATGAAATATGGGGATGAGTAGCAGTAGGCAGCGAGGAGAATCGCTGACGACTCATGGAGATGATGTTAAGAGAAAAAAGCTACCTTTGCCTGAGGTGGTGGAGGCCTTTGACTGGCTGCATTTGGCAATGCGTGTCCACTGGGCGACTGTGCATGCTGTTGCCTGCGGCCCGGCAGGCTGACAACCAACTACAATCATGATTAGTCCATTGTTTCTTCCCCAGCGCTCACCGAATTGGTTTATTGTGCGCACTGTGTTGACGGCGGAGGGCCGTCTGGTGACAACTGTATAGCTACAATGACACACGCTTTCACTCTTTTCTGCCTACAGGTTTCTAATATACCACTATTCATTCGGCTCCTCGGTGTGTCTTAGCAAAGAAAGCCACACACGCTGAGTATCTGATGTTTAAACGCCCAACGCTTCGACACTATGTGACTACACGGTCCCACACTGCCTCGCTGAGCCCGCCTGTGCCGACTACTCTTCTTGGACTAGACGAGTCGGGGGACCGGTTTTTTTTACCCTCGTGGGGTTGCACTTGGCCTCCTCGACGCTTCACACTGATGCTGGATCCTGCTGATCACGCCACATACAACCCACTTGCAGCGCTTCTGCGTCCTGCCTTCTGAAGCTGCATTAGATAGGAAGCCCCTCTTAATACTGATGAAGGAAATGAGTGTCCCTTTGGCCTCACGTCGGCTCACACAGTGCAATGGTACGGCTTACATTATCATCTATTTATGTGTTTAATCAGTTCACTGCTGTCTCTTCACACTGGTTCTTGTTTGCAGAGGCTGAACACCTCACAACATGAACCTCCACATGCCAACTCTCACCACATCTATTACTTCTAGCCCCTACTGCAAGAAGTCAGGGGCATAACTTTCGGCTCCCATTTTTTCAGACTGCCAAGTAGCTGTCTGCCTGCCTTCCTATGCTAAATTGTTCATTTAACATCGCTATAATCAGTGCGCGCTGGAGCCACAGTATCCAAATAAGTAGATCTTGGCTACGTGGGAACAGGATTTGGGACAGATGGCGGTGCTTGAGGAACTGGTGAGGACGCTGATCCTCTCCACAGGCCTTGCCCAACTAAGGGTTGTTAGTCTCTTGACGTTAGCCTCCACTCGACATCTGTGATAGGGAGTGGTCAGAATGTCATCTGGGAGGTATAAGTGGCACTGAATGACTTGTCAACAATAATTCCAAGAACTCGCTTGGGTTGCTGGTCAGCACACGGTAGCGATAGAATGGTACAGATCTGGCTTGTTGTGGCCTCACACCGAGATGAACCCTGCATGCCGACTCGCACGCACAATGGGGTATCCTGTTCTGCACAAGGTGAGATGTTGTGCTCGCGCACTGCCACTCAGAGGTGAAGAGACTACTCACCGTCTCTCTGTCTGACCATACATGTTTGTTCTAACATGATACAGACCACGAGTTTGATAGATGATGATAATATCTGTATAGGATTAAATACACTCCCTGTATTAGACTCTCAAATGAACCACAGTAACAAACTTGGGTATCCCTTGGATATAAATTGCGTCACAAACGCAGGAAAAAATTTACTCTGGTTATGTGTGTGTTCTAAAAACAATGTGTATTTCATTCTGAATCGTAAAATGCACAAACAGGCTTAATTACACCTCCTTCGGATATGAATTGGCACAGGGCAAAATTTGCTGATCTTTGGTCAGTGTGAAAAAAGTTAGGGATTTCTGTTAGTGACCCACAAACAGTGTACGAGTATGCGTTTATCTAACCCCCTGGATCTGAGATTGCTCAAAAGAAATGAGCAACCCAATAAATTACTCCTAGCTTTTGTAGCGTGGTTCTCAAATGGCAGTGTATTTTACGGATACACAACTCAAGAGAGAAAAACTGTATAACTAATGCGCACTTCGGTTTCAATTAAGTTTATGACAGTTACAGCTATAATATTTCTTTTCTTTTTTTTATTTCTTTTACATTCATCTTCTTTATCATCTCTAGTGCAACGCCGTTTGGTTCTTTGTTTTTGTTTGGCGTTGAACAAGACGGATTCTCTTTTAGTGACACACAACAGCAGAAACACGCCTTATTACCTCTGCGATGTAAATTGCGCAACAAGAATATGACAACCAAAAATGGAGTGGATATTTGGAGATTGTAAAAAACGCCTGTTTCTTTATAAATTGTACTACAACAAGACACAGGACTTAGATAGTAACCCTTGGATCATATCAATGATGAATATGACTGGAGCAGATAGCATTAAATTGTTTATGCACGCTGTCATGGAGACGCCACCACTGGAGCTTCAGTTCCAATACCCCGCTACAAAATCAGAATTAGATAGTTAAGGAAGCGAGTCTATGAAGACAAGATGTGCAACCCCCAAAAAGATCGTCGTGTATAAAAAATGAGTTCCGCTCGTTATGTAAGATGATATTCATAAGTGTGCCTTATTTTGGCAGACACCTCTAATTCCATCTAAATTATCAAGATGTACAGTTATTAGAAGAGCGGTAGTATGGGCTACCCACTCAGCGGTACAGACGCCGGAGATTTTACTGGGTAATTTGTGCAAGAGTGGATCATCACGCGAGTTAATGCGCCGCTCGGTACTCGCTGTGGTTGGCGTGTTTCACATTTATAGGGTCCTGATCGAATGCATGTCATGCGAGGCTAGTGCCGATCTGTCCTCCCAGAGTTCGTGTCCCCTCACTGTAGACTGCATGTTCGCTGCTGACATTGTTGTGAGTTGTATCAATCGACTATCGCAGAGAAACAAGATTCAACACGGGTCTACTTCGCTTCCCGCGAGAAGTCTAGCCCAATACTATCAAACTGCGAGTTCTAGAAAGCCTCGCGAATTTTTACCTATGAAATGTCCATATGATCAATAGTTGCCTCCATTCCAATCAGATTACGGAATTCATATCGGCTTCTCATGGACTCTTAGATTTGTGACACTCAATAGTACGCTTGTTGTTCGGTTGTCGCATCTATTGGACCGTTTCTTTGGGGCGTATTGTTAGCTCAAAGATAATAGTCCTTTTGTTCGATTTTCAGGTATGTAGCACGGACCAAACATTATGGCTTCTCAGAGCAAGCCGATTCTTATTCATCAGGCACAGCGTTACAAGGAAAATCGCGCAAGAAGGCGTTAAAACAGTCTTAACCACAGAATACAAAAATCTCAGTTTAACTGTTTTAACACTGTCTAAATATGCCATACAGAGACCGTTCTTGTAACATGGTTGTAGTGAATCCATACTGTCCGCATTCTCTGTGTATTCTCACTCATTACCAGCGTTCACGCGAATTCCCTTAAAGCACTTCTGGGGGCCAGAGCATGATCGGCTGCCTTTATTCGCGCCACTCCTAGCTTGCAGAACACTCCCCCAGATTATCTACTATTAAGGCACTTTTTACAGGCCCTTTAGCAAGAGACCTGCATACAAAGTCTTTGTCTTGGAACATGATTATCGAGGATGAATTATCCAGAACGCGAATACATTTAGAATGTACTTTGATAAGGCACTCGTCCCGGGTCGTTTTGAACCCCAACTCTGCATACTAACTAGGTTAAAAGGTTCATATAGCTACCTTTTTCTAATTTGGATGGACAAAGCAATGAAGTGACCAGCTTGTGTTTCCTCACCAAGGGCCAGGGTAACCATTTTGAAGTATGTGCTGGGATATTCATGTTCTTTTCTCTCCACTTAGTGGCAGAAACATGCAATCACCTGAGGTGGCCTGCCATAATATATAAAAAAATATTGTCTTTTTACATGGCACGCACGCCTCGCGTTGAAAGGATGTGTTATGTTCCAAGAATTTTACGCATGCTAGGCGATTAACTCATGGGGTTGTGAACGTGTTTAGGGCATTTAAAGTCTTTGGGCCTCATGTATGAGAGAAAGTTATATGACTAGGTCTATGATCTTGTTTTATGTGTTCAACGCAACCAATCAGAGCTCCCCTATTTCTGTTTTTACAGCACTTATGAAATGAAAGTGAAGCTCTGATTAGTCTGACTATGAGGATACAACAGAAGGTCTTAGACATAGATCAGTTTTCATACAATATACCTTCCTAGTGTGTTGTCAAGGGATATCTAATTGTTTGGTGTAATAATGGTCTTCCCTATCTTCCTCAGTCTTGATCAAACTTGTGGTAACAGATTGCTGTTCCTGCTCCACATGAGGCAGGTAATAGCTGACCTATTACCGTACGGTCCAGACTTCCTACGGATTGAAGAAGCCTTTTACCCATCCACTATTAATCCTTAATTTGCTGATGGCCAATTTTTCAGCATGGCATCCCCAGGCACAATGAATGGTGCCCAGTTATCAACACCATATGGAGAAGTCAAAGGGTGTCTTAATGGATTGACGCATTTAGGTGACATATATATAGTTGTATTTTATTATATATATAACTAATTTATATATAGATTACATATATACGTGGGGAAAAGATGGTAATTTAAGTCAGCGCCATCTATTGGGCAGGGTATTACTACTTGAAAAGAGCTGCATTGTTTATATCTACCATTCATCCGTTTATATTAGGATGTAATAGGATAGCTCTATTTGTATACCCTTGCTTTGCATTATTATTTATATATAATTTTTAATATAATTTTAAGTACCCATTCTGTCATACACTATTGGCTATAATCTATAATGTTGATATATGTATACACAACTACAAGTATATATTATTTACTTAGTCTTTTAAAATTGTAGTTGATGTATATATAAAGTGTATCATATTAATTTATTTTTTTGTATATCTTACATTATTATATATATAATAGATATATGTGTAGTATTATCATTATGAATATGTGTATATAATTATATGTGTGGAAATAGTATTTTTTATCATATGTGTGTGTATATTTAATACACGGCACAAGTAGCCGACTGTTAACATCGCTGTTATATAACTCGGATTTTCCTACGTCCCACCTTAGCTTACGTAAATCGGAGGAGGCTTGTTTTATGCTGTGTGGTAGGCATGGCTGAAATTCAACTTATTGTAGTCACGCCCTCATGATTAGAACAAGTGCTAGCATGCCACAGCTGCACTTAAGATACAGTGTGTTACTGTGAAATCTTCTAAAAGGACCAGACAGCAAAAACAAAGTTAACAATTGTCCGCTGCACACTTTCAACATCTTGAAAAAACAAGTTTTTTTTAATTTCCTTTGTAGGCTGGTAAACGATTAACTCTATAATTATACTGTACGGAATTAATTTACTTTTCAATTAAGAACAACCTACAGTCCCTATCCAATTTGTAACGCCGGGAGACTGCCCTGTATAATATTATATGTATATATTATTTATTAAGTATGTTTGTATTATGATTATATATATATCATATATATATTATTTATATTTGATATATTATATTTAATAAAATATATATATATTATATTAAATATATATATATATATATATTATATAATAAATAATATATATATATATTTATTTATATAGGGAAAAAAGGTATTTAGTCAGCCACCAATTGTGCAGGTTCTCCTACTTGAAAAGGCCTGTAACTCACATCATAGGTAGACTTCAACTATAAGAGACAAAATGAGAAAATCACAATCACATTATCTGATTTGGAAATAATTTATTTGCACATTATGGCAGAAAATAAGTATTTGTGCAATAACAAAAGTTCATCTCAATACTTTTTCATATATCCTTGGTGACAAATGACAAGAGTGGTCAAATGTTTTCATGTACAGTCTTTCATCACAGAGTGAGACACACACTGTTGCTGAGTATGTTTGGCCCATTTCCCTTTCATGCTGCTCTGTCTCTTCTAGAGCAGGTGATGTTTTGGGGCTGTCTCTCTGACTGGGCCAACACCGACTTTTCAACTCCCTACAAAGGTTTTCTATGAGGTTGAGATCTGAAGACTAGCTAGGCCACTAAAGTTCCTTGAGATGCTTCTTATGAAGCCGCTTCTTCGTTGCCCTGACAGTGTGCCTGGGATCATTGTCATGCTGAAAGACCCAGCCACATTTCATCTTAATGCCCTGGCTGATGGAAGGAGGTTTTCACTCAAAATCTCACAAAACATGGCCCCATTCATTCTTTCATGTATGTGGATCAGTCAATCTGGTCCATGTGCAGAGAAACATCCCCAAAGCATGATGTTGCCACCCCCATGCTTCACATTAGGTATGGTGTTCTTGGATGCAACTCAACATTCTTTCTCTTTCAAACACGACGAGTTGTGTTTCTACCAACCAGTTCTATTTTGGTCTCATCTGACCATATGACATTTTCCCATTACTCTTCTTGATCATCCAAATGCTCTCTAGCATACTTCAGATGGGTCTGGACATGTGCTGGATTAAGCAGGGGTACACATCTGGCACTGAAGGAATTCAGTCCCAGGCGGCATAGTGTGTTACTGATGGTAGCCTTTGTTACGTTGGTCCCAGCTCTCTGCTGGTCATTCACTAGGTCCCTCTTTGTAGTTCTGGGATTGTTTCTCACCATTCTTGTGATCAGTTTGACCCCAGGGGTGAGATGTTGTGTGGAGCCCCAGATCGAGGGAGATGATCAATAGTCTTGTATGTCTTCACACCAAGCTGCTTGCCTATTGCAGATACTGTCTTCGCAACCTGGTGCAGGACTACAATTTTTTTTTGGTGTCCTTCAATGACTCTTTGGTCTTCACCATAGGGAAGTTTGGAGTGTGACTATTTAAGGTTGTAGACAGGTGTCCTTTATACTGATAGCAAGTTTAATCAGGTGCCAGAGGAGCCTCTTATAGAAGAACTTACAGGTCTGTGAGAGCCAGAAGTCTTGCTTGTTTGTAGGTGACCAAATACTTATATTCCACCATAATTTGCAAATAAATTCTTTCCAAAGCAGACAATGTGATTTTCAGGATTTGTTTTTTTCATTTTGTCTCTTTCATTTTGCATATATGTGTATGTATGTGTATATATATATATATATACGTATGTTTTTATATACAAGCCATCATGCTCCCTAATGATCATGAAATCAGAATAAACCCTACCCGTTTTAGGTCAATTAGGAATACCAAAATTATTTATATTTGCCAAATGCCAGAATAATGAGAGATAATTTTTTAAGGCATTTTCATTACTTTCTTCAAAGTCAGAAGTTCACATACCCTAGGATTACTATGCCTTTAAACAATTTGGGATAGTCCATATGATGCTGTCATGTCTTTGTAAGCTTCTGGTTTATTGGCAACATTTGAGTTAATTAGAGACACACATGTGGATGTATTTTAAAGCACACCAGAAACACACTGATTCTTTGTGTAACATCATAGTAAAGTCTAAAGAAATCAGCCAAGATATCAGGAAGAGGACTGTGGACTTGTACAAGCCTGGTTCATCCTTGGGTGCAATTTCCAGATACCTGAAGGTGCCTCGTTCATCTGTACAAACAATTATACACAAGTACAAACAAGATGGGAATGTGCAGCCATCATACCACTCAGGAAGGAGACAGGTTCTGTGTCTCGGAGATTAATGTGCTTTGGTCCGACATGTACTTATCAACCCAGGAACAAAAGCAAAAGACCTTGTGAAGATGCTGGTGGAAGTTGGTAAGTTTGTGTCATTATCCACAGTGAAACGAGTACTGTGTCAACATGGGCTGAAAGGACACTCTGCCAGGAAGAAGCCATTACTCTAAAAGAATAATAAATAATAAAAAGTGCATTTAAAAATATGAGTCAGAGGGTCAGCATTAAACTTTGAAAATTACAAAGAGTTTAATAAAATTTGTAAAAAAACTATCAAATCAGTAAAAATACAAAATGAAAGGCAAGTAGCCAAGGACAGCTAAACAAAGCCAAGAAATTCTTTAAACATATACTGTAAATGCCAAAAAGTCAAAGTCAGAGCATGTAGGGTCCTTAAATAACAGTAATGGGGAGCTGGTCACTGGGGATCAGGAGAAGGCAGAGCTACTAAATAGGTTCTTCACCTATGTATATACAAACAAGGAGAAAGTCGCTAATTTGGGCGGGCCCAGTGCGGCTGTAGGTGGTGCCAGTACTAATTAGTGCAGTGCTAGATCTGATGGTGATGGGCCCAGTACGGTGATAGTCGGTACCCGTACTGTTAAAGGGGTTTTGCCACGCTGTAATGTTGACGTGGGATCCTCCAAAATGGGTATTTAATCACTTTTCTAAATATATGTGATTACAAAAAGTGAAGCCTCTGAGAGCTACAGCTTTCTTTACAAGCCCTTAGTTACTTTAAAGTTTGCATTAGACATGACCAGCTGGAGCTGAGGAGCTTACCTGGCCACTCTTGCACTTGTGCAAGTGTATGCACTTCTTATCTGATGACAGGGAAGATGAATGAGCTGTGAAGGGACTGTGGAAAGTGCAGTGTATGAGTCTCTCTGCTGTATAAAGAATCCACTTTTGTAATGTAATTATTTGAGTTAACTTTTGAGACGCTCCCTTATCCTCATTCTCTGCTCACCCTCTCCCTCTCCCCGTTCTGCAGCGTTCATGACTCAGCATGATTTGTTTATCTTCTGTCTGAGCAAGATAACAGGTAAAGTAAGTCACTTTGTGGCAAAACCCCTTTAAGTCACCAACTTATATAATTAATTGGCTGAGTGTAGAAATTGTCCAAGATGAGCTAAATAAACTGAATGTGAAAAAGACTCCAGGCCCAGATGGCTTACAAGAGATCTTACAGAGCTCAACTCAGTTATCCAAGTTTTGCCCAGGTAATTATAAACCAGTAAGTTTAACATATATTGTGGAAAAACTATTTGAGGGGCCCATAAGGGACTAAATTCAGGAATATGTGGCTGAATATAATATTATAAATGATTGCATGGTTTTACTAAGGATAGAAGTTGTCAGACCAACCTGATCTGTTTTTATGAAGAGGTGAGTAGAAGCATGGATAGCGGGGGCAACTCTAGATATAGTGTTTTATACTTTGCAAAGGGGTTTGACACTGTCCCTCATAGGTTTTTATTGGGTAAATTAAAATCTATTAGGTTAGAAATAACATTGTGTAATTGGATTACAAACTGGCTCAGATCAGACCAGATCATACACAGAGAGTGGTGGTAAATGACTCCTACTCTGAGTGGTTCTCAGTTATGAGTGGTGTACCCTGAGGCTCAGTACTCTTTTATTCTATGTATTTATTAATGATATAGTGGAGGGGATTAATAGCACTGTTTTCTATTTTTGCAGATGACACCAAGATATATAGTGTAGCGCAATCTATGGAAGATGTCTGTAAAGTGCAAGAAGACCTGGACACACTGAGTGTTTGTTCATCCACTTGGCAAATGAAGTTCAATGTCGATAAATGTAAAGTTCTGTATCTTGGTGCTAATAATCTGCAGGCGTCATATGTCCTGGGGGAAAAAAACTTTGAGAACCGCTTGTTGAGAAAGATCTGGGCGCTCTTGTATAACATAGATTAAAGAACATGATGCAATGTCAATCAGCAGCCTCTAATGCAAGCAAGATATTGGCATGCATTAAAAGAGGCATGGAGTCACAGGACAAGGATGTAATATAACTGCTGTATAAAGCATTGGTGCAACCTCATTTGGAATATCTTTTTCTATATAAATGGTCCGTAGAAAAAGATATTGAGAAAACTATTTCATGTAAAGCCCCCTCAAAAGACAAGAGGAAATTCCCTTCTGCTGGAGAAAAAAAGCCTTCTTCACTATGAGAAGAGATAATCTTTGGTATAGCCGCCTGAGGAGCTGGTCACAGCAAGAAGAGCTTAGATATCTACCTGAAACAAAAAATAAAATATGAATATGTATGTAGCCGTATCAAATTCTAGATCCAGTCTGATTGCAACTCTGATTTCAGAAGGGAAATCTTCCTTAGAGCAGATTAGTTCATGCCTTATGGGTTTCAAAACCTTCATCAGTAGGGGAAACTAAGCTTAAAAAGCTCCTTATTTCCCTCCTTTCACCCAAATTTCCCCAACCCTTGGTTGAACTTGATGGACATATGTCTTTTTTCAAGTGCACTACTTATTTAACTTTGTTGCTAATCACTACGTTGAGAAAACCCCTTTAAGGCCCAAAATACTGTAATTTGTTCACTCATGGAGTAAGGGCAACATGTATGAACATTGGCACAGACAGGCTAGTTCTAAATAGCTTTAAGGTAATGTAGAATGTGCCAGAATTTATGAACCTGTTCTTCTGCAGTTTATACATGCAGGTGCAGTGTAGCGCCAATGTGACAAGTCTGGCTCAGGCAGACCACCTTTAACCTGGTCTGGCTGTTCTAACTGTTAAGCGTCAAAGAATCATAAATGTGTCTAATTATACGAATGTGGTGCGACGCCCCCAGAACATCCCAAAGTTTTGAACCAAAGTTTGTAATGCGAGTATTCATAAATCTATAGAACAGGTCTACTAAAGCTTTTTGACACCAGATATCTGGCGCAGCTCCGTTCCTACTTGTCGCCCTAAATGTCTAGCATTAGTATGAAACAATATAATATTGGTTCTCCTTCTGTATTTAAATTTCGGAACTGATAAAGAGATTTTTATATTATTGACCCACACTCATCTGCATCCAAAGAGAAGTAGACCTGGGTCTTCTTCTTTTAAATTAAATGTCCCCAATAAGTCAAGATAAATTATTGCAGTTTCGATTTTGATTCAAACCATAAGACGAAAGGCTCCATTAAAGTTAATTTGATAGTGTCCCCTCTAGTAATTGTAAAAAACAGAATAACAGGAGTTGATGTATAACTCAAGGCTATAGAGTGATTGGTGTCTTAATGAATCCAGCTGAAAGACAATAGCCATACCATAAAGGAATACAGATTATTACATTTCTGAGAACAGAGTGGCGAATAGAATGATAGAATGCTAGGACTACGATCAAGATGTATAATTGGGTGTTAATCGAATACTCAGAGTTGATCAGTGTTACCAGTATGACATCATAGGAGTCAGTATTTCCCCTCTTCTTTTTAAATGTGTTTAGTAAGAAGCCAATAAATGGCTTACCAAGTAGATTTCAATATTTGCAGAAGATACTAATATGTGTAAAATAATACACACAGAAGTGAATACTATTATATTACTGATAGATTGAAATGCTCTTTGACTCTTGGTCAGATACATTGGCAAATCGGCTTTAAATTAGAAAAATATAAGTTTAAGTATTTGAAACACGGCAGCTTACATTCAATTACAAATTAGATATTGCAACACTGTTTAAAACTGACATGCCATTGCACTTGGGATATTGATGACAGAGACTGAACTTTAGCAACGAGGGTCAGGTAACTGCTCCAAGGGCAAATACAATCATAGAATGTGTCAAAAGAAGCATAGATTTGCATGATGAGAAAATAATTTGAACTTTCTATGAAATAGTCAAACCATCTATAGATTAATGTGTATAGTTTTAGACATCAGAACTTAAGAAAGACAAAACTGATCTAGAAAAAATGGAATGGATGAACTATGGAGAAAAAAAGATGGCTTAAGTATGATCTAATACACAATTATATCAATAGGCAGTACAGAGATCTGTCGAATAATATCTTCTTAGTATGTGAAAAAGGTTTAACCACTATGTCTAGAGGAAAAATCAACATTAGTTGGTGCAATATATATTTGATGCTACATTGTTATGTTTATGACCTTGCACTTACTTATATTATGCTTTGCATACTGTATCTAAAATGACTTAATTTATTATATCTATCTTCACATACACCACTACTTGATTGTTGCACTTTTCTTTATATTATTTGATCAGGCTGTTTTTATATTCCGACTATATATATATATATATATATATATATATATATATATATATATAGTCAAATTCTGTTGGTCTTCTAGAACCAATGACAACTGGTAGTTGCTATCCCCTTAATTGTTGCAGCTTTGCACACCTGTTATGGTATTTATATATAGTTATCCTGGTTGTCATTGGTTCTAGAAGACCAACAGAATTTGACCTGCTGTCTTATAAATCTACTTCGACTTTAAACTACTCAATTTAAATAGTAGATTTAAGATATCATATATCTGCCACCTGCTTCAAACAATAAAAAGGTGCTAGGAAAAAACAAAAAGGACAAAAAAAGGGAACAGGAAAAGAACAGGCGCGATTTAGTGTACTATGTTAATAGAAATAGCAGAATGTATGATGATATGAAACTGCTCACCTGGGCGAGTTGTACATGGTACAATATGTGCGCTTGTAATAGACTCCTCAGGCAGCCAACATTTCTAAGTCACTGGGATCACAGCACCTTCGGATCCACAGAGAGAGTATACAGCCAATATAAGGAGGGAACAAACGTGAGGACACTAGAAATTACTTTAGTATCCTCATTTATTTAGAAATAAAGTTGCAGAGTCAAAATGCGTTTTGTGTGAGTTAGATCACACATGAAATGTGTTTTGACTCTGAAACTTTGTTTTCATATAATGGAGGATACTATAGTAATTTCTAGTGTCCTCACGTTTGTTCCCTTCTGGCACTGAGTTCCATCAACTCCGTACTAAAACTGAGGAGTTCTATTAACTGTACCTGCTTCAAAGAAGATGCAAGAAAGTCCAGGTGCCGCTAAGATATCCACCACTCCATAATGTTAAAACTTAAATGTTTTTATTAAATGCAAAAATTAAAAAACATACAAAAATACGTAGAACACCCATGCATGGAAGAACAAAAAATGAAACATGCGTTAAAGGAGACTGACGCGTTTCGAAGCCGAGACTTCTTAATCGTAGCTGACATGACAGATGACATATGTTCATTTAAATATAAAACTGATTAAACCACATGTTGCGGGTCCACCAAAAGCAGCCAAAAACTGATGTAAATAGAAAATACAATACAAAAGACACACGGAAATACATCTAAACATAGTGGAGAAGAAACTAATAATAATACATAATGTCTTGTCTGATATTTAACCCTTTGGGGAGTCTGGTATCCAGACAGAAACAGCTTTTTTAGAAGTAGAAAACATAATAAACAGACTAATTACACCAGCAATACTGTAACTTTTAGTCCCACCTACAGTACTCAATTCAAGCAAATTGTATCTATTGTGAAAAAGCACCTGTCAGTACTACGAGTCCCAGAAGAATTGCAACGTGCACTAGATACAAATACAAGATTTGTCTCGAGAAGAGCCCCAACTTTGGGGTCTTTACTCTCTCCGAGTTTGTTTGTTTCCACCCCGACCCCCCCAATGTTCTTGGGTAAACAACGCAGGTGCGGTCATAGCAGATGTACTGCATGCCGCTTTTGCCGCAATTCAGACCAGTTTACTTCTTACTCAACAGGGAAAAATTATCGCATAAATAGATTTATAAATTGCAACAGCAAATTTGTAATTTATTTAGTGAGCTGCACACAATGCAGAGTTCAGTATGTGGGGTGCACTTCTTGCCCACTCAAGGTTCGCATTAGGCGTCATCTGTCAGATTCTCGCAAAATGAACACCTTTAACGGCATTTCCATGGTCTCCAAACATTTTTTGGAAACCCATGGAGGGGATGTCAGTAGTTTCTCTTTCCTGGGTATTGAGAAAGTGACACACTCTCCAAGAGGTGGGGATTTACTCCACAAACTCCTCAGTCGGGAATCCCGCTGGATATTTAATTTGGATACCAGACTCCCCAAAGGGTTAAATATCAGACAAGACATTATGTATTATTATTAGTTTCTTCTCCACTATGTTTAGATGTATTTCCGTGTGTCTTTTGTATTGTATTTTCTATTTACATCAGTTGTGGCTGCTATTGGTGGACCCGCAACATGTGGTTTAATCAGTTTTATATTTAAATGAACATATGTCATCTGTCATGTCAGCTACGATTAAGAAGTCTCGGCTTCGAAACGCGTCAGTCTCCTTTAACGCATGTTTCATTTTTTGTTCTTCCATGCATGGGTGTTCTACGTATTTTTGTATGTTTTTTAATTTTTGCATTTAATAAAAACATTTAAGTTTTAACATTATGGAGTGGTGGATATCTTAGCGGCACCTGGATTTTCTTGCATCTACTGTGGAACCACGAGGCGGTGGTGGTGCCTGGCTCTATCCCCACCAGGAGCATTCATCGCGCAGGTGAGCATACCCTTTACTCTGTTTGCATACTGCTTCAAAGAAGGCGCTCTTATCTTTTTGCATCCATTTAAGACTATAGAGTAATGTTCCCTTGCCTTTAAAAGCACAACCTTTTTTTTATTAAAATAACCCTTAAACAATACATGATGTGTATATATAAGTTAAGGCATTGTTTAAGGTCCAAGAGCTAAGGCCGATTCAGTACTAACAAAAATTGAGTCCAAATATATTCACAAACGACACTTATATTGGATCATGTCAATGACAGCAGCACAGGTCCCCACCTGTTATACTCAGTATTCAACTTCACATAAACTGCTGCATACAAACTTCTTTTGTTGCTTTTTCTCTTTAATAACTTTTCATAATTTACACATAAATGTATATCATATCAACAGTTTACATTTATATGCATGACCTGTAATCCAGATGCACAGTTCGTACCCCCCCTTTCATCGGACTACCCGTCCTCTCAAATCCAAGCAAGGCAAGTTCATGCATGACTTTCATCGGACTAAACGTCCTCTCAAATCCGGATGAGACATACAGCTCACTATTCAGTCATGTCCATGTCGATACGTTTCGGGGGAAGATCACACTCCTTTTGTCAAGCATACTAGGAACCACTAGGTAACCCTTTACATAGCAAATAGCAACATTATTCAAAATATTTAGAAATACATATCACGTATAAAATAGACATATTAAAAACATCAGACTTAACAAACTTAACATTACAAACAAATTACAATTATCATCTTACGTTACTAATCAGGAGAACTAGACCTTGCCAGTGCCTAACATGGAGACTCACACTTCAACAAACCCTCCAGCGCATGCACACCTACATTTATCTAATTTCACGGCAATACGACAAGACCCAAACTCCTGACTGAGTCATTATCCCCAAAAGGGCTAAATGAAGAATGCCAATCGAATGCTTTCTTATGAATTGATAAGGAGATTGTGTTACCTCTCTTTAATGTCTTAGATGTCCAGGAATCAGTCGGGAGTTTGGGTCTTGTCGTATTGCCGTGTAATGAGATAAATGTAGGTGCGCATGCGCCGGAGAGTTTGTTGAAGTGTGAGGCTCCATGTTAGGCACTGGCAAGGTCTAGTTCTCCCAATTAGTAATGTAAGATGATAATTGTAATTCATTTGTAATGTTAAGTTTGTTAATACGTCACAAGAAATAGTAAAAAAGAGAGTATATGATCAAAACCTATCAACATCTTTATTAATCCAAAAATATTAAAAACATGTAAAAATATGAGGTAAGTAGAAAGTCGCCAAATATGAAACAAGTTTACTGTATATCCATACTATCAATAGTATAATAGATGTCATTTTAAATATATGCTACCAGAAACGTGATATAATCCATAGTGCATATACTACCCTACTACTACTACTACATACTACTACTTTTAATATTTTTGGATTAATAAAGATTTTAATATGTTATGATTAGTGTTGAGCGGGTT
>JAODAL010014504.1:0-87267 GCA_025379985.1 Phyllomedusa bahiana | reverse complement strand
GGGCCCCCTCAAATCATGGCACAGAATTTTATCTCAACTTTTTAAATTTTTTTTTTCTTTGTTTTTTTATTGTGACTTTATGTAGATAGGAGTAGGTAACATAAGGAGTAGATAACATAAGGAGCGATAATATCATGGTCAAGTTAAAGTCTGCTACTTCACTATGTGGAAGATCCTAACCATTTGCCAAGAGCTACAAGTAAAGCCTGAAATAACCTCATCTTGTGCCTTTGTGTGTATCATTCTGTGCCAATGCACCACATCATCATGCATCATGTGTTACGTTCAATGTTTAATAGGTTCACTGAAATGCATCACTTCACCAAAGACAGGGACTACTTCTGTTTGGGTTCAATTCTGGCTGACTGCGAGGGTGCACAAGTCAGTTGATAGGCATTAGGACTTGGCCTATTCTGACATTCATGAGTGAACCCTTGATTTTCTATTGGTATACATGATGCTGCTTTTTTGTATACGTCATCTGATGCTCAAGAAAACTCTTATTTGCTATACCATGTTCTGGTAGCATTAACTGTATGCTATCAAGTAGTTTTGACCTTCCACCATATCTGTACAGGCTTTAATAGTGTACAGTCAACATAACAACTAGGGATTCTGTCCATGCCTCTGGACGTTTTCTTAAAAATTGTTTATGTATCATTTAATGGATACCTTAGATATCTCTATCTAAGAATAAAGAATACCTTTTTACTGGTCTTTTTTATATTCAATCCTTGTCAAGCTTTGCTAGAATGAAAACCTTGGTAAGGGGTTTATTTGGGAGAGCAATAGATAGACATTGGAATCCATGGACCCAAATGACTTACAATTGGGTCCATCAGATCCCATCATGGTTATTTGTTATTTTGATAAAAAGGATAGCGCTTCTTGCAGTGCTGTTCTTCTCATCAAATATGGTCTCTCAGTTGCACAAATTTATGTTCACTTTTATTAATTGGTTAATAACATCACATCCTGTATTTTTTCTATTTATTGTCTTTGTTTTGTAACATCTCTTATTCTGTACATTTCTCTTTTAAAGTTAATTATCTGATTGCCATATTAGAATCTCTGCCTATTCAAGACTCAGCTTTTATTTGCCTGTGTGTTCACACCATGTGATTTTAACCACAAAGAAGTCTGTTTTGGAAAGTCCATTTCTATTTTAAGCTTAGCAAAATTAATAGAAAAGTTGCTTGCCACAAATACAGCTGTGTGAAAAATAGTAGTGTGGCAATGACCAGGAAATCTAGGTTTTCTTCAGGGACTGTGTAGTGGTGATGGGTAGCGTAGCTCATATAGGTCCTTCGTCGGATGGAAACTGGTTCAACTGAACTTACGGAAAAATTAAAATTCAGGACATCCTAAAACTGACTTTATATCTGTAGCTCTAACCCCATTCTTATTTGTAATACTAACTCTAAGTTAAGTCTTTTTATTGAGGAGGAAGGGTGGAGTTTACAAGTTAAGTTGCTGTTCTGCAACACTCTCGGTGTGGTAACACTTCCAGTTTTGATGTCAATTCTAGTTACCATCTAAAAAAAAATGAACCACCCCAAAAAATGTGCAATTTCATCACTTTTTTTTGTTTCCAAGTATTTACTTACTCTATATTCCTTTAAAACAATCACGTTTATTTCATATTTTTTTTAAAAAATGTCTTGAGACAAGTGAGATTCACTAAATCCAGATTATGGAAATTACATATAATTTCGTTTTAGGACATGGAGGACAAGCAGAAGAAAACAAAAATTTTTTTCCCAAATTGAAACAAATGATTTTCAGAATTCAAAAAATAGAAAAATCCCCCCAAGACACCGAAAGAGGGCATGTGAGATTTGTTTTGCCCTTTTGCACTCAAAGCATCGCATACACAAGGGATTTGGGAAAGGGGTGAGAAAACCCAAAGCGCTTCTATTGGGTGTAACAAAATCCTCAATTTGCTTTTGACCCAAGGTTGAGAAAACAAAAAGGATTTTTCCAAGCCAGTATCTCTATTGCAGAAAAACGCTGTTTCGGGGGTTTGTCCCTCATCAGTGCAGGCAGAGCGATACTGGCGGCTGTGTGGGAGGCATTGAGTTAATGGAAATCCCTAAAAAAGTTTATCTATCTACATCCTGAAAAAAATTTTAATTCGGTTCCAATTTTTTATCAAAATTTGCCGCCCCGAAATTTCAACTTTATTCAGGGCAGGGGTCCTACGCTATCTTAACTCTCAAAAAGAGCCAAATCCAGGCCTCTACTGGTCAACCGGGACCTCCATTATCCAGAGAGAAAGAAAATAAAAAAACACCAAACCTGCAAGCTGCATTTCTTATAACACCCTTTGAAAGGGGGCGTGGTGCAGGAAACCAAAATGGAGGCACCTCTTCCTCCCCATATAGATTAAAGCAATATACCCAAATTTACAAGTATGGTTCTGCACAAAAAAACCTTTCTGAAAAAACACATGTGAACCTGGGTGCCACTGGCAGGGTTGCGGCACATATTATATATATATAAAATTTATAATATAACACGCACACAACTACCAGCGGACACGACTGCAAAAAGGGCAATACATTACTGGAAATCCCTAAAGAAGCATTTATGCTATCTAATTTATACATGAAAAAAACTTTGAGATTCTTGGTTCACATATTTTTGATCAAAAAATGCTTAAGCTGCCCACGAACTTACAACGTGATCTCAGGTCGGGCGATCCTACGCTATCTTAACCTCTCAATAGAGCCAAATCCAGGCCAGTCACTGGGTCAACCGACCTTCATTATCTAGAGAGAAAGAAAATAAAAAAAACCAAACCTGCAAGCTGCACTCTTATAACAGCCTGTGAAAGTGGGCATGGTGCAGGAAACCAAAATGGAGGCACCTCTTCTTCCCCACATAGATTAAAAGCAATATACACCAAAGTACGGCAAATACAAAGGCATTGAGTGGCTCAGAAAGGGGAACATCTCTCCTTGAGGAGAGCACCGAACGAACGGCGTGTAGAGATTTGTTTTGCCTTTTCGCACTCTACTAAGCATCTGCATATCACAAGGCATTATGGGAGAGGGGCTTGAGAAGCCCAAAGCGCCCTTTATTGGATGTAACAAAGGATACTAGGACACTCACATATAGCTCAGCATTGAAACCATCATCGATTCTGGTCAATTATCTAACACCTTTGGCTGTGAAACAACCCCATATCTTCAGGCTTCCTCCACCAAACTTGGCAGTCCCTTCAATTTCTAGATCCATTAGCCCTCTTTTCCCTTGATACTTCCAGACTAATTTGCACCCATCAAAGCTCAGTCTATTGAATTTCATCTCATTGCTTCAAATTACAAATCTTCACGCTTCTACTGTCCACTTTTCATACTTTTTTGTAAGCTCGAGCCAACGTTTCTTATGATGTCATTGAAGTTGGGGCTTCATTACTTTTTTTGGGCAACCATTACAGAATTGTTTAATGTGTGTTGCACTGTGCTTGCATGGATGTCTATGATCTCACTATTATGAAGCATATGAGCCGCCTCCACTGCCATGTTTGACGTAACAGGACTGATAGACCTTGTGATGAGTCAACTTGGTGACGCTGATATTTTGCCGGGACGTCCACCTCTTAGCTTTGTGAATGAATAGACTACATTTCATATTCTTCCAGCTTTCATGGCACTATCGATGAGCTAGAGGATGTGGTTTCTCTTCCTTGAGAAATGTCAATATTAATAATAAAAACAATATTCTACTGTTGACGGGGCTGTATGGGAGTTAATTTTCGCTGGACAGCCTATAGTTATTAGTACTGTTTAACCAGTTCCTAGCCAATTTTTTTTACACGTGGGTTTAAGCGCTATAACACTTTCTCACAATCAGTTAGACTACCAATATTTTCACCTTTTTTTTTTCCGTGATACATAAGGCTCTATTTTTATGAAATTTTTAAATTAGATCTTTTTTCTTATAATGAGGAAAAATAGTGAAAAAAGACTTTTTCAATTTTTTTTAAATGTAATAAAATAATTTTTGTAATACTGTTATTATTCCATCACAGACATCGATATATAAGTTTAGTGTCATTTAGTTTAGTGGCATTTCTGAAAGTTGCAGTTTGGACTCTCTTTGATTTTTTTTTCTTGTGTGTGTTTTTAAATTTTATTTTACATATTTTTCTGATTTCCCCTGTAACTGGGAGCTATATATTAGCCCCAGTTACAGGAAAATTACACTCCCTAAAGTCACTCTAGAGTTGAAGTCACTGCACAGACATAGCAGCTTATGCAGCTGCCAAGCCGTGCCAGTCACGTGACCTTCGGCATATCCTTTAGCTGTTTCACATAGGCTTCTGTGGGATCATTTCCAAGTTTGCAGTAGTGGAAGGGTTTGACAGTTGTCTGTTCGCTACTACAAGAAAAATAAAAATCTAGACAGAGTAAGTTAAGAACTGACACAAGGGGCAGGTTTATGTGCCTCAAACGTCAAAACTATCATACTTGTAATAGTGCACGGGTTGTACACCTGTTGAAGTGACCTTGCGGTAAGCCGTATATGGGTCAGAGTTTTGAGTGCACCTGTTCATACATTCTTTTGGCTCAAAGTACACAAGAATGGATGTAACAAATCCTTAATTTCAATGTTCAAAGTTAGAGGATTATGATGAAGAAATTAAAAAAAGGACAAAAAGTTTGTAGGTCGTAGATACCCAAGACAAGAAGTGGAGAGAATAGGACAGGAAGTAAGGGCTATTCCCTGTGAGGCAGTTATGAGGAGATTAACGAAAAATAGCGAACAAGATAGTACTCGAGTGTACAAAGTAACTCATCTTGCAGGTTATGGTCTTAATGGGACATTTTAAGACACAGAGGAAGAGGAAGGAATGGGAATATAAGTTAATGCAAAAATTTAAAACTCTGCAAAATGGATTGAATATTCATAGCAGCTTCATGTCACACTATCTATGAACTGTGAGGGCAACAAATCACCCCTGATATCAAATAGATAAAATAAATAATTACTGATCACTCCTGTCACGCCTCACAAGTTTCCAGACTGTTTATTTCTTGACCTGTTGTAAATAACTGTTCTACTTTTTATTGAATTTTGTTATTTTTAAGGATTCTAAGTTCCTTTAAAGATCCATGTCTTTTGTGTAAAAAAAAGTCTATAATTTTTTTCAGTTTGTTGATACACCATGTCTAAGAAAAGACATACTCTCGAAAGCTCACCATCAAATATACTCAATTAGCCTCTAAAAGGTATCGCCTGATTTCTTCACTCTTCTTTTTTTTATCGTAGGTCAGAGGATGTAAGTTTTTGCTCTAATGTTCGTCCCTTGCTATAAATATACACAGGGCAATTTTTAAATAATTCACCAAAATCAGGATCATTACTTAATATCTTTCAATATCGATTAATTGTTCTTTTAATTATAGGCAAATGTTTATCAAATGTCGATACCAAGATAACATCCTTAAATTTTTCCTTATTATGTGGGGTTAACAAGTCCTGCTGATTTCTAAGTAGCAATTTGTATCCTGTTACTGTCAGCTGCTTTCTTTCATAACCTCAATTGACAAATTTGTAAATAATCCAATGCATCTTTTCTGCATATGCAACTTCAACAGAACAGACGTGTCTAGCACAAATTAACTCCCCTTGTGGGATCCCTTTAAATGTCTGGGAGGCATGAAAACTATTTTTATGTGGTATATTTAGAGATGGGCGAATTCCCCGAAATTGGTTTCGTTTCACTTGGGCGAATTTCTGGCAAAAAAAAACTTCTTTCCAAATTTACTTTTCGGCACGAATCACGTTAAAAAACACTTTTCCAGGTCACGACCCGAAAGGGTGCTGTAGAACTTTGTGCCATGCTTAAATATGCAAAGGGAGCTTGGTTTTTGGGCTTCATACAATGTTGGTTTTAGTATGACAGCCATGACTGCCACCGCTCTTGAAAGTTCACAAAAATTTTTCCCTGGGCACTTAAGAGGGGAAAAATGACTAAAAAACGAAACCGGGAAAGTTGCCCCATAAATTCATGCCAGAGAAAGCTGGAAAAAAACAAGCTGAAGCTCAGGTGGCAACATCATTGACAGAGGTGGGGGGACGGGGCTAGCGACAGCACATGAGGGCAACAGTGGCACAATGACATTCTGGGGGTGGCAAAAACAGGGGTAGGGCACAGAGGGCACAAAGACAAGTTGGAGGAAAAGGCAGCAGCCGATGAGGTAAACAGTGGGACAATGACAGAGTGGTGGTCACGGCATCAGCCAAAACAGCAGCTTGAGGTCAACATGGCCAAGGACACAGGGGGTAGGTCACACAGCAGCCCCCAAACAGCAGCATGAGGTCAGACATGGCACAATGCCAGTGTGTAGGTCAAAGGCAGCAGCCACAGCAGCACATAGGTCAGACAGTGGCACAATCACATTCTGGAGGTGGCAAAAACAGGGGTAGGCCACAAGTGGGGGCAATGACCAGTTGGAGGTCACAGCACAGCCCCAGCAGCAGCATGAGGTCAGACGTGGCACAATCACATTCTGGGGGTGGCAAAAACAGGGGAAAGGGCCCCAGATTTTGGGGCAATGAATGTGTAGGGACAGCAGCAGCCACAGCCCCATAGGTCAACAGGGCACAATGCACAGTGTTAGGTCACGGCAGCACCCCACAGCAGATGAGGGCAGACAGGGCACAATGAACGTGTGTAGGTCACGGCAGCAGCACAGAGGTTAGGCGTGGGACAATCACATTTTGGGGGGTGCAAAAAAAGAGTAGGCCACAAGTGGGACTGACACAGTGGTAGGTCATGGCAGCAGCCCAGCAGCAGCATAAGGTCAGACAGTGGCACAAGAAAGGTGGAGGTCACGGGAGCAGCCATAGCAGCACATGAAGGCGACAGTGGCACAAAGACATTCTAGGGGCAAAAACGGAGTAGGCCACAGAGTGGGACAATGACACGTGTGGAGGTCACGCAGCAGCCCAGCCACAGAGGTCAACAGTGGCACAATACAGAGGTGGAGGTGGGGGGCAAAACCGTCCCTGGTAAAGATGGTTTGGGGGCAGATGGAGAAACTGTCACAATGTGTGGCATCAGGGGGTGGCCATCAGAAAAGGGGTTAGGCAGGGAGTTTGAACCCAGATCTTTCTCACAGTTTGGGGAGGCGTTTTTGGCTGATGTAGTCTGACCCTAAGGCAGGTGTGGGAAATCCGGGGCCGATCCACCCTGATTCACTTACAAGGTCATCGTTCCACTTTCCCGTGGACAAGCGGGTTCTCCTTTGGGGTAACGATGGCCCCCCCGCACGAACAACCCCCCTCTGATGCCCCACTACTGGCCGGGCAGGGCAGTTCTCCCACGCAAACTCGGCAAATTGCGGCCCACACCCAGTTTTGGTCCCAGTGTCCAGCGGATCTTCTAACTGGGGGGCAGAGTGCTGTCCAAGTAGGCCACCACCCCGTTTTGGGTTTAGGGGCTGCCCAGGTCCTGCTCTGTGCTGGCGACTACCCCCCTCACAAGGGGGGGTGAAGGAAGCTGCTCACGTGACTCCAGACTTTTTACTCTGAGAGGGGCTGGTACTGCCCTACCCCCCACCTTCCCCCAGCGCCCCGGCAAGTAGTACGTGACGCTGAGGAACCCCCGGGGGGTTAAACCCGTGAGAAGGCGATGCCACACATAGCAGCGGGCCAACTGATTACGGGATTTTTCCCTATAGTATTTGATTGTCCTCCCCTAATAGCGGAAAAAGGTACCATTTTGGACCGGGGAGCGGGGTCCAATGGGTTGAGAGCCAGAAGTCATCCCTCAGCCGGTGCTGACTATTGGCTGTCACTAAACCAGGCAAATAAGCATGCTGCGGGCCACTGCACAAGTGACTCCCAGGGGTCCCTTTCCTCCATTTCCACTGTATCTGCCCCCTTTCTTGGGGCATCTGCCCGTCTTCCCCATCATCATCCAAACCCCTCCACTGCTCCCGCCCTCCTCTCTTGTACCTGGGTAGAAAATCCACTCATTTCACCGACAATGCTTCTCCCCAAGTCCTCCACCCCTCCTCCTCCTTCATTTCAGCCCACCGACTCATGTGGCCACAGATGTAGTCGCCATGTCTCCAGTCCCCCCCCAACAGATTTTTCAGCATCTGTTCCAGGACATGAAGCGGGGAAAAATACATTATTCATCCCGTAGTCCTGGCGACTGAAAAATAAGGGGCCCTCCTCGAAGGGCCTAAAACAAAGGGCAGGTTTAAGGGCATGAGTGCCACGGGGCTGACATAAAAGTTACACAGGGGAGTATTCTGTTGCTGGATCATAAAAAAAATCGTTATGACCTTTCCTGTTCAACGTCGGTCCAACTTTTGGCAGGCTAACCCAACGGGTGGAAACATGCAACGAGTTGTTTGGGGGAGGCCGTTCTCCCCTGCAACCGGGGAAAGGGTGTTCCGGGCTTTGTAAAATGGTAAAGTGCATGCACATTTCCTGGCCATTTTCAAAATGTTCGAAGATCGGTGAAGACTTCAGGAATTTTTTTCAAAACCAGATTGAACCTTGCCATGCGGGCGCATGGACCATCCCCCCTCGGTGCAGCATGGACCCCATTTTCCTCCCATTTCCGTCACAGGGTTCCCGATTTGCATTGGCGCGGGAAAGCCACACATCGATTTCTTCTGCATGACGGGAGCAGTTCCTCCCCTTTTATTTAGTTCCCGAGGCAAGCCAGGTGTAAAAACGGGTGACACCGCTGTGCCCCCACATGGGGTATGAGGAGCAGTACTTGTGGAACTGAGATGGTGGTGGGGGGTGGGGGGGAGGAGGAGGCGGACATTAGCGCAGGAGCAGCAGTTTGAAAACGGGAGGAGAAAGGGGGCGTCCCTGTCCAAGTTGTTGGTGTGCCGGGGCCGGGGAAGCACATTCACCCAGGGGGGCCGTAAAGGACATGTACGGCCCCTACCGTAGTTACAGCTCCAGACGTCCGCGCTGCGGCCCCCTTGGAACAAACCAAATTTAAAGGACTGGCCCCACCTTCTGTTCAAAATTTTTATGAAGGGCTGGACTCCCTTTTTGGAAAAAAAATTTTCGGCTTGGAACTCTCCACCCGGGTGGGCACAAGCCATTATTCTGTGAATGGTCAGATCCACCTTTGGAAAGGGGGGGGACTGCAGTACCAACAACTGGACAGGAGCACGGTCAGCTGCTGCAACCTTGGGAGGTTGGAGCATATTTTGTCTCTTTGCAATCGCCCGCTGAACATGCTGGCGCCATGGTGCAAGGAGCAGGCGCATCTGGACGGGGAATGATGTCAAAGAGAAACAGCCTCTTCGCAAGGGGGTGGGCCTTGATGGCTGCAATGGCAGCATGAACTGGGGCTGCTGCGCTGCTGTTGCTGCGGCGGCGGGATGGCCCACCACACTGAGCCACGTTTCTCCCAGGCCACCGGTGGTGACCTGCATGTGTTGACGCAGGGCCCCTGGTCCCAAACTTAGCCCCTGACCACGTTTCCCTTTCTGCCACAGATTTACATATACCCATATTGGCTCCTCCGGGTCTTAGCAAAAAACTGCCACCCCGCCGAGTATCAGATTTACCGCCAACGCTCCGGCACTGAGTGACTACGCCCCCGGGCTGCCTAGCGAGCCCTGTGCCCTACTTTCTTGGACCGAAAAAGCGGGTTTTTCCCCCGTGGCCGCTTGGCTCCTTACCTCAAATGCCTATCCGCACTCACGGCCACACGCCCCCTTTTTCTGCTCGCCCTGCCTGATGCGCAAGCTGACGCCCTTTTCATGACGATGTGAAGCCCTTGCCTACCCGGCCCCCAAGTGCGGTCGGCTCATCTCATCTATTTTGTTTTATCGTCAGCTGTTTTCATAAACGGTCTTGGAAGCAACTACTCCTACAACATGACCTCCCATGCACCCAACTCTATACTTTTCCCCCAAATGCAAGAAGCAGGGAATATTGGCCCCTTTTCTTCGCTGCCAATAGCTGCTGACTGCCCCCCCAAAAATTTTCATCCTGCTATATAGGGGCGCTAAGCCCAGACCAATAGTAGCTCCTGGCTGAGGGAACCGGATGGGACGAGCGGTTGAGGACGGGTGAGGGCCCTGACCCGCCCCGGGGGCCATCCCAACTAAGGGTTGTGTCGACGTTCCACCACTTTGGCGGGGTTTGTCAGATGTCAGGGAGGAAGGGATGACCTAGTCAACCAAATAAAGAACCATTGGGTTGCAGTCATAAAAAGGCCGCTAATACGGGGCAGTTGTGGCCTCACCAAGTCCCCCCGCTACGCCCCCCCTTCGGGGCTGCACCTGCTCCAGGAATTTTTGTGCCTCTGCCACTGCAGGTGAAGAGCCTGCCCCTCTCTGTCTGACATACTGTTTGTTCAAAAATGTACAGACACTTTTTGAGAAGTATCTGATTGAAAAAATACCACCCTGTTTTGACTCCAAATAAACCCCACTAAGAAGCTTGGGAAACCCCCTTGGTAAAATTGCGCTCCACAAATGGCCAGAAAAAATTACTTGTTGTGCCTTTTTAAAAACTCTGGTATTTTATGAAAAAAAAGCAAAAACAGGCTTAATTAACCTTCGGATATGAATTATGCTACGAATTTCTTCTGGGGCGGTGAAAAAAAAGTTTCTGTTATGAGTACAACGCAAAACCAACGCTTAATTAACCCCTGGTGTAAATTGCGCAAAAAAAATTAGCAACCACAAACTAGAGTTTTGTAGCGTGTTCAATTGCGTGTTTTTTACGCCACAAAACAAGAGAAAAAATTGAAATTTAAACCCTTCGCTTTGAATTATTTCGGGGAAAAATGTAATATTTTTGGCGTGAAAAATGGACGGTTTCGGGGGGTCAGCACACCACAAAAACAACGTTTAAAAAACCCCCGGAGTAAATTCCCCAAAAACAAGGGCCACCACAAACTAGACTTTGTACGGTTCAATTGCGTGTTTTCTATGCCACACAACAAGAGAAAAATTGAAATTTAACCTTCGCTTATGAATTAGCTACAGGAAAAAATTTATTTTTTTGGCGTTAAAATGACGGTTTTTTTGGGTCACACACCAGCAAAAAAAATTTAATTTAACCCCTGATGAAAAATTGCGCAAAAAATTAGCAACCACAAACAGAGTTTTAGGTGTTAAAAAATTTGGTTTTTTCTACGCCACAAAACAAAAATAAATTGTAAAACCTTCGTTTGTGAATTTGCTACAGGAAAAATGTAATATTTTGGCTTAAAATTTATTTTTTCTTGGGACACAAAGCAAAACAACGCTTAATTAACCCCTGGAGAAAATTGCGCAACAAAAATACCCGCCAAAATGAAGGGGTTATTGTATTGAAAAAACGCTGTTTTTTTAAAATGAATCAACAGGAACTGGCAAGACCCCATTTGGGATTTGAAGTATATGAGCTGCAGTGGACCACACTGGTTTTCAGATCCAATCCCCCAAAAAAAACAAAAAAACATTAAGAAAAACAGTCTCTAGACAAGGAGACCCTCACAAAAATCGCTATAGAAAATCAATCCCTTTAGTAAGAGCTATCAGCCGCGGGAGCACCTTCCCTGTCAGTCAGTTTAACGATGACTCCCCGTCGCGCCCGGACTTATATAGTCGGTGAGGCAAGAATCCCCCCCGGGTTTCTGATTGGCTTCACCCCCCCCACAGTCATGTGGCTATGCCCCCTTCCCTTCCCGAGGCTTTGCCTCATGTAGCGCCATGTGCTCGCAGCCATTTTTTCAACAAAAAACACACTTTTATCCGAATACCCCAAACTTCGATTCGTTAGAACCGAAGTTTTCCCGAAATTCTAAACGAATTTCCCTTCGTTAGAATCGTTCGCCCATCTCTAGGTATATTATTATGAACAGTTGGCTTGGTAAAGAGACTAGTAACCAACTTTCTGTCTCTTTTATTAATTTCTACATATAAATACTGTATTGCAGTTCTACTCTTTGTGATAGAGAATGTAATCGGCGTATGAAGACTATTGATGTATTGTGTGAAAATATCCAATTGTGCTACTGTCCCAGTCCATAGAACAAATACTTTGTCAACGTATCTGTACCAGGACCAGACAAACTGTACAGAATTTGACTCAAATATATATAATTTTTCCAATAATTCCATAAATAAATTAGTATAACTTGGACCCCAGAAACAATTTAGGTCTCCTTACTGGAAGAAAAAAAGCTTTTCCCAAAAAAAAACTTTTTTGTTATATCACCCAATAAGGTAAATAATGAAACTATATGAACAAACAAAGCATTATCTTCACTCAAAGTTTATCTAACAGCTGTAGTGCCCTTATCATATGGGATATTAGTAAATAAGGACTTAAAAAAAAAATATATATTTTTAAACTCCTACAACTATCTCCCCAATTTGTCTCAAAACTAACTATATTAAATGCTAAAGTTTCAGCAAAGAGTCGGTATCGATACACTATCGGTATCCCTGGAGAAGCTTGTAGGGATTTTTAAATATTAATCACTGAGTATAGTGTAGGTACATGTAGGTATAAGTACATTAATCAAAGCTTGTTTAGTATTCTCTGTTATTAAGCTACTGGTAAATGCTTCTTGTGCCATATTCTCAAGTAACCTCTTAATATTCCTAGTAGGATCACTTTCAAGCCTTTGTTTTAAAATTCTCAATAAAAAGGGAATTGAGCTTTCTGTAATAATGGGCTTTATCCATATCCAGTATTTTAATTGTTGTATCTCTTGCTCTTCTTCCCTAGAAATATTTGGTTGGACATGCTTATTACACATGTACTTTTCTACTAATTCTTCGAAAAAAAGATTATTTTACCCAATATCACACAGCCCCGTCTAAATTTTAAAATTTTAAAGCAGTGCTTTGTTTTGCGCCCGATCGGTGGCCGTGCAGGAGGTGGGCGCACAGAACCGTACGAAGCTATAATTTTCAGCTTTGCACGGGGATTTCTAGGGGGATTACGCGGGAAAAAGGCATACCACTTTCAAAGTGGTTTACCTGACCGAAAAATGCCCCCCAACGCTAAAGACCTGATTTTTGACCCGCTCTAGAGTGGGTTCATAAATCAGGCGCTTTTATGCCAGCATAAATTCGCATGTACTTTGCATGTCCCCCCCATTAATTTTTTGAATCAAGTTTTCTTTTAACAATTTAAAATTTCGTATTTTTTTTTGGATGAGAAAATCTTCTGTTTTTTGCTTCTGGAAGAGAAACATCTTCATCTGTATACTGTGGCACATTTTACAGAATTTTCTACAGAAAAATAAAAAAATTTTCTTCGGGCAGGTACTAAATTCACCCTTTAATTTTTTTTCCCAAATTTGGCGAGGTTATAAGGAATCTGGAAGAAATATTAATTACTAATTCATTTAAGTTTTTTTTCTTTGTCTTCATCTGCATAGGATGTTATTGTTTGGTTGTACTGTGTGCTGGGGCTCCAATATTGCCTCCACGATCTGTGTCTTCCTGTGTACTGTGTCATCCAAAAAATCTGTTGCCTTTGTATTTCTATTGCTGCTGGAAGATCATAATGACTTTTGTTCTCTTTGTGCTATATCCTCTGAATTGCATGATGTATTTTCTTTGTATATCTTGCCTTGGGTTAATCTATTCACACGGCGGTTCGGAGATCTCTCATCCGTCCAAGTGTAAACTCGATTCAATATGTAATCTTTTGTATAGCTTCAAACTTTTTTTAATTTATTTTACGATAGTTGTTTCTTTAGACTTTCAATGTTCCTTTATAACTCCTGCTGGGACTGATTAAATTGTTCAGTCATAGTTGATCTTTTATATTCTTCCATATTTGTAATTTTCCCTTTTTTCTGGACTTGTTGTAAATGTTGAATAGTTAAATATACCAAGTCCATGGAGTATCTATTTTCATTTGCATACCAGTGTTCACGATATCTAACATCATCCTGTAATAAGATGGGCTGAAGTGGGTTTTGCAAGCCTCTAGGTATTTGAGCCCCTTTTTTATGTCTTCAGGAACGGGGGTGAAGGGCCCCAAAAGTGGGTTTGGCTTTTTTTTTTTTTCCCTTCATTTGTTCCGGGCCCTTTTGGTTTTTTGGGTTTTTAATTGGGGTTGGGGTTAAATTCCCCCTTTAAAATTTAAATCCCAACCTATTGTTTCGGGTTGCTTTATTTTATTTAATGTTTCTAATTTTTCGTAGAGAAAATTCCCGTAAATAAATGGCCCATTGTCTGTTACGGAAATTTTCCGTTATCTCCTTGAATGACATTTTACTTAGTCATATTCACTTATTGATTAATTGGATCTGAGGAAAATATTTAACTTTCAATGCACCAACACTCTCCCTTTAAAAGCACTTTTAAAAGAGGGGGAGGGGGGCGCAAATTAAAACATTTTTAAATTACAAAGAAGGCTTTTTTGGTTTAGTTTTTCATGATGTTTTTGTCCTCAAAAGGGATTTAAATGGGGGTTTTAATTTTAATGAAAAAATTTTTTTTCTATGTACAAAAAATTTTGGGTGGGAATTTTTCAAATAAGAGAAGTGGTAAGGTTTTTAAAAGGGTTGTTTAAATACATCATCGGGGGAAAGTTTTAAGGGTGCTTTTTTCAAGTCATTTTTGATGCTTTTTTTCAATGCTTTTTTTTTGTGCGGGAAAGCACAGCAATTAATTGTACTTTTCCTGAAACAAAAATCGCGGGGCAAAAAATCACTTTAGTTCCACTTTTTTTACCGAAAATTTTAAAACCAGCAAATTTTTGCCCAAAATTTTTGTGCAAAATTTAAATTTGGCTGTCCTTCCTGCCAAAAAACCTCAAAATCTCTCCAAAAACCCAAAACCGTGTGTAAGCACCCTAAGAAAAAAAGGGGGCTTGTTTCGAAAACATTGAAAGGGGGGATGGGGATGCCCAAAGCAACTCCTCTCTATTAAGGGATTAAGGAAAAATTTAACCCTTTAATGGGGTTTTTTCAACAGAACATGATGATTTAAAACTACCCTGTTAACTAAAGTTTAATAGGAGGATTTATGCCAAACATGCTATGAGGGAAATGAATTAAAAGTAAATTTTTGAATTTTAAAAAGGGGGTTTTACTTAAAAAATTGTTGAATCCCGGGCTTTGGGAAAACCCCCAAGTAGACCATTTGGGGTTTGTAACACCTTGAAAATAAAAACCGAGGGGTTGGGGGTTGGCATTGAAATATGGAGCCAAAAAAGCAAAAGTTCAAAAAATTTGGACCCTTTTGCTTGGCAAAGGTTAGCTAGGAATAATAAGCTAAATTTTACCTAATCCCCTGTTATATACTTTTAAAATAAAATAATAATAATAATTTTTATTTCATGCCCCCAACATATTCCGCAGAAATTTAACAAATTAAAGGGGTAAAAAATACGTCATTACATTTTTAAAAGAACTTACAAATAGCCCCAAGGTTGGGGGGGTTTCTGCCCGTGAGAGCTTCCCAATCTATTAGGGTTAGGGGTTTGAAAAAAATACGGAAAAAGGAATTCCCAAGTTTACAATGGCCCCGGCCTTTGTTCAAAAAAATGGGGGGTGGTTTACATGAAAAATGGATGAACCTCCCACCCAGACGGGTACATCTATATACAGAAAAGTCCCTTTGGATTGCCCAAGAGCAGGGAGTGACAATGGGGGTGTGAAAGATTTAGGGATCTTGGGGGCCCCAGACCGAGAAAATGTATTTTCAGGGCCCCCCTTAAAAACCTTGGGGTTGTGAATGTGCCTGATCACCCGCGGTACATATTCCAGAAAATTGGTGGCACGGGGGAAAAATCTTTTTAGGCGGGCATGGGAGGGTTGGGAAGGGATTGAGGAATGTAATCGATATCATCACAGACCCGGAGAGCACGGTGGGCGGAAAGACAAAAACTAGGGAGGAGAAGGGTAGGGGGGAGCAGCACTGGGGGAAGCTTTATGGGTAAAGAGTGCTGATTTTATCCCCTGAACCTGTAGGGATGGGCAACCATGCAGTAAACTGCACAGGGTAGAGGCATCGGGTATAGGGTTTGGAGAAAAAAAGAAAAACCGGCGGCTCCCTTCGGACAATTGGAGAGGGGAGATTTTGCAAAAGAGGGAACCGATAAGCAAGGAGGTTGCAGTAGTCCAAACGAGAAAGAAAAAAAGAAAGATAAAAAAGTTTGAGTAAATTTTCCACATGAAAAAGGACGGATTTTGGAGATATTTTTTTAGGTGCGGGTGAAAAGGACCCGGGCGGGGGTTTGGGGAATAGGGGGAAAAGGTAAAGATCAAAAAACCCAATTTAAAACCCCTAGACAGGGGGCCTGCTGCCAAAGGAAAAGGGGTGGTACCACTACGAAACAGAAATACAGGGGGGGTTGGGTTAGTAATGGGGAAAGAAAAGAAGTTCAGTCTTTGTGGGGTTTATTTTTCAGATGGAAAAGGGGGACTTTGATGTCAGAGACAGCGGACAAAAACGGGTCACTGGTGTTTTGTAGCAAGGCTGGAGTAAATTCACGGGAGGAGGTGTATTTTTGGGGGTTCCATCCCCCATAAAAAATGGTCCCGGAAGCCAAATCTCCCTAAAGGTTTGTCCAATGGGGCTTTTAATATTTAAAAGGGAAATCCTGGAAAAAAAAAACCCCCAAAAACCCTTTTGTTACAAAATTTTCCTTCAAGTTCGGAAATACCCTACATGTGGGAAAACAGCTTTTTGGGGCAAATGGCGGGATTTAAAAAGGGGAGGGAGTGCAATTTTGGCGGTTTTGGAACGCCGTTTTTGGGTTTGGGGCCATGTCGCTTTTTGCAAAGCCCCCAAAGTGCAGAAAAAAGGTGAACCCTTTTCCCAGAAGTCGACCCATTTGGTTAAACCCCCCCTCGGGGTTTCTCATCTGGGGGGTGCACTGTGCATTTTGGGGTTGCCACGATTTTTCCATAATTTTTTTTTAGCTTTGGGGCCAGGAAAAGGGGGGGTAAAAAGCATTTTCGGTCTTTTTTGGGGGGTTTTAAAAATTTTACAGCATTTGCCGTGCATTTTAAATTTACGGGATAACTTTACTAGGGGGGTTGGTACAATTAAAAATTGAATATACTTTTTAAATATATTTTTTTCTGTTTCCCTAACTCTTAAAACAATAAAATTATATCTATAAAAAATTTTGTTTTTTAAAGTTTTTCCAAATTCTGACAGCCTTTAAACTTTTTTTTTTTGGCTGTGGGCAACCCGGGGGTATGGGCTTGTTTTTTTCGGGATGAGTTAAATTTTTTTTAATTGGGTACCCGGTTATTTTTTCATGCATTTTGGAAGCTTTTTTTTTTGGAGATGTATTTGAACAAAATACAGCAATCTTAGTAGTTTTTTTTTTTTTTTTATTTTTTACATCGGTCACGTAAAATAATATGACATGCAAAGCTTTCTCAGCAGGTCAATAAAAATTAAAAGGAATCCCCCAAATTTTATAATTTTTTATTTTTTTAACTGCTTTTATACAAAAAAAAACATTTTATTTTTAAAATCAGGAAAACACATTTTTGAACCCGCTATATCTGCAAGGGCCATTGTTTTTGGGGAATGAGTTGAGGGTTTTTCTTAGTATAAATTTTGGGGGACAAGGCTTTTCGATCGTTTTCAAATCCATTTTTTTGAAATTCGGGGTGAAGAAAATACTGCAATCCTAGTAGTGTTTTGTTTGTTTTTTTTTAACAGCGTTTACCGTGCAGTATCCATGATAAGTTAGCTTTACTTTTTGGGGTTCGATTTTATTACAGCGATACCCTTTTTTAAATTGGGTTTTTTTTAATGTTGAAAAATTTTTAAAAAAAAATTTTTTTTGGGGGAAAAAAAAAATTTTTTTAAAAACCCCAAAAATTTTTTTTTTTTTCAAAAAGGGGTTTTTTTTTTTTTTTGGGGGGAAAAAATTTTTTAAAATTTTTTTTTTTTTTTTTTTTTTTTTTTGGGGGGGATGAACAAAAATCCTTTTAAATTTTGGGTTTTTTTTTTTTTTTTTTTTTTTTTAAAAAGGGGGGAAAAAATGACAGAATTTTTGGGGGGTTTTTTGGAAAACCAAATATGGGTTTTTTTTTTTGTTTTTTTTGGGGTGGGCGGGGGGGGGACATTAATATGAAGGGGGGGGTTTAAAAAAATTACCCCCAAAAAAAAAAAGGTTTTCCAAAATTTAAAAAAAAAAAAAAAAACCCTTTTTTAAAAAAACCCCCCAAAAAAAATTTTTTTAAAAAAAAAAAAAAAAAAAAAGGGGAAAAAAAAAGGAAAAAAATTAAAACTTAAAAAAAAAAGTTCCAAAAAAAACCTTTTTAAAAGGGAAACCCCCCAAAAACCCCCCGGGAAAAAAACCCCAAAAAAAAATAAAATTTTTTAAAAAAAATAAAATTTTTTTAAAAAAAAAAAGAATTTTTTTTTTTCCCCCCCCAATAAAAAATTTTTTAAAAAAAAAAAAAAACCCAAAAAAAAAAAAAAACCCAAAAAAAGGGGCCCCCCCCCCCCTTTTTTTTAAAAACCCCCCCCAAAAACCGGGAAAAAAAAAAAGGCCCCAAAAAAAAAAAAAAAAAAAAAATTTTTTAACCAAAAGGCCCCAAAACCCCCCAAAAAAACGAAAAAAACAAAAAAAAAATTTTTTTCCCCAAAACCTTTTCCCCCCCCCCCAAAAAAACCCCAAAAAATTTTTTCCCCCCCAAAAAAAAAAAAAATAAAAAAAAAAAAAAAAAAATTTTTTAAAAAATTTTCCAAATTTAATTTTCCCCCCCCCAAAACCCCCCCCCCCCCGGGGAAAACCCCAACCCAACCCCCTTTTTTAAATTTCCCCCCCCCCCCTTTCCCCCCAAAAAAAAAAAAAAACCCCCCCCCCCCTTTTTTCCCCCCAAAAATTTTAAAAAAAACCCCCCCAAAAAAAACCCCCCCCCCCCAAAAATTCCCCAAAAACCAAACCCCAAAACCCCTTTTAAAAAAAAAAACCCCCCTTTAAAAACCCCCCCCCCCCCCCCCCAAAAACCCCCCCAAAACCCCCCCAAAAAACCCCCCCCCGGGGGCCCCCCCCCTTTTCCCCCAAAAAAAAGGGGGAAAAAAAAAAAAACCCCCCCAAAACACCAAAAAAACCCAAAACAAACCCCCCCCCCTTTAAAAAAAAACCCCCCCAAAAAAAACAACCCAAAAACCCCCCGGGGGCCCCCCCCAAAAAAACCCCCAAAAAAAAAGTTTTAAAAAGGGGAAAAAAAAACCCCCCCAAAAAACCCCCCCCCAAAATTCCCCCCCCTTTTTTCCCCCCTTTTTAAAAAAAAAAAAAACTTTAAAACCCCCCCCCCCCCAAAAAAAATTTAAAAAATTTTTAAAAAGGCCCCCCAAAACCCCCCCCAAAAATTTTCCCCCCAAAACCCCTTTGGGAAAAAAAAAAAACCCCCCCCCCCGGGGGGGGGGAAAAAAACCCCCCCCCCCCCCCCAAAAAAAAATATCCCCCCCCCCCTTTTTTAAAAAACCCCCCTTTTTGGGAAAAAAACCCCCCCCCTTTTTTTTCCCTCCCCCGGAACCCCCCCCAAAAACCCCCCAAAAAAATTTTTTTTTTTTTTTTTCCCCAAACATATTTTTTTTTAAAAAAAAAAAAAAATTTTTTTTTTGGGGGGTTTTTTTTTTAAAAAAAACCCCCCCCCCCTTTTTTTTTAATTTTTTTTTTCCTTTCCCCCCCCCCCCGGGACTTAAAAAAAAAAGGAAAACCCCAAAAAAAGGGGGGGGCCCAAAAAATTGTTAAAATTTAAATTTTTCCCCCCAAAAAACCCTAAATTTTCCCCCCAAATTTTTTTAAAAATTTTTTTTTTTTTTTTTTTTTGGGGGGCCCCCCCCACCCAAAAACCCCCCCCAAAAAAAAAGGGGGGGAAATTTTTTTTCCCCCCCCAATTTAAAACCAAAATTTTTTTTCCCAAAAAATTTTTTTTTTAACCCCCCCCCCTTTTGGGGGGGGTTTTCCCCCCCCCCCCCTTTTTTCCCCCCCGGGGTTTTTAAAAAAACCCCCAAATTATTTTTTTTTAAAGGGGGGGGAAAAAACCCCCAAACCCCCCCCCCCTTTTCCCCCCCCCTTTAATTTTTTTGGGGGCCCCCCTTTTTGGGGGGGTTTTTTTCCCCCCGGGGTTTTTTTGGAAAAAAAATTTTAAAGTTTTGCGATTCCGCTCTTTGCAAACTTAGAGTTCAACAAGAACAGATAAACGATAATTTTTCCTTTGTTCATTTTTTAATCAAAATTGCAAACTTTCTAAAACAAGAATCAGCTAATTACGAAAAACAAAAGTTTTTTTTACATTTTAATTCCCTTCCCTTTTAGGCCAATTGCCTGATCCCATTTAAAAAATTGCAAAAGCACAAATTTGCATTTCAAGGTAACAAAAGGGTATTGTAGTAACCAAAATTTTATCATGACAAAAAGGCATCAAGTTTTAACTCCAGGAGTTACTATATTTTATAGTTACTGTATATATAGTATATTATATTTTCTAGGTTATATATTCTCATTATAAAGGGGGTTTCGGGATCTATCTTTTCGAATATCCCCAAAGGTTTTTGGGTGGCTCTGTATTTTTTTTTAGGTGTTGTCGGGCTTAGGGGACACCATTTTTTGGGGTCTTGTGTATTGTATTTTGTGAGGTGTGGTCGATCTGTATTTTTTTGGGGAGTATGGTCCGGGGGTCTGTACCATTTTTGGGGATCGGGGCCCCCAGTTTGTATTTATTTAATAAATAAAAAAACAGGGTATTTTTTTTATTTTGGGGGGTTTTATTTTTAGGGAGTCTCCGCTTTTGTTTTTTTTTCTCGGTTCTATGGTCTTACTTACTTAGGTGTATGGTCGGGGGGTATAATTTTTTTTCACAGTGTCCAAGGGCCCTGTTGTGGCTGGTTTTATTCCAGCCTTTTGGAGTTTTTCAGGCATGGGGGCCCAAAGGGGTCTGTTGTGGGGTCTGAAATTTTTTCCCGGCACTTTTTGGGGTTTTTAAATTTTATATTTATTGTTGGCTCGGGAGTTTGTATTTTACATGGAGCATGGATTTATTTTAAAAACGAAAACAAATTTTAGGGTCTATATTTATTGTGAATTTTAAAACTTATTTGGATTTTTCACTCTAAGTCTGGGGTCTGTTTTATTTTGGATGCAATAAGGTGCTCCTGGTGTGGCATCACTTCCAGTTTGCTGTCACTTCCAGTTATTATAAAATAGAACTTACCCCTATATTATGCTAATTGGAAGCGATGTCAGACCAGAAGTGATGCCATGCTGGGAGAGCTCTTGGACCAGGAGTGACATGGAAATGAATGTTAACTTCTGATAACTCATAAAAACCATAATCTAAAGTTTTGCCAAAATTGGGTTGGTTCCAACATGAATCAGGTTGGGTCAAAATTGACATTGACCGGAATCTGAAGCACAACACCACTATACTGTAAGTTAGCAGTCTGGCAATGAGTTGAAGGCAGGTTTTTTTTTTTTTTTTTTTTACAGTTGCAGTTTTATTACCTTTCCGTGTTTTTATGCCAGAATCTAAAGTGTGGGCAGAATCACGTAACCTTGATTTTGAAGCCTATGACTTGATTCTTTTGTATAGACATGCAAATTCACATTACAACTCTCAGTAAAAAACATTTCACGGCAGGTTCCAACCTCGAATTTGCACTTCAACTCAACAGCAAAATCTAAACATTATTTATTGCACTAAAATGCATCTTAGTTTGTTCTTATGTTAACATGTAATTGATATACTGTTAAATTATAGTCATTCACTTTCCTTCATGATGTTTAACAGGTTAACCAGTGGACGCCTGCACTGAACTCATCTGGCGGTTCCCAAATCTTCGTTTTCGTGACTGGGTTACGAAAATACCAGAAAGTGAAGCTATGTGAAACCAAACGAACACTGTCAAGAGACACAACATACGATCTAAATGTCATTAAGCGTAAGTTGTTATGGGCGTAACTCATTCAGCTGTTACTCTATGTGCCCAGAATATGTCTTTGTGTATCTTATGTAATGTTATATCGTTTAGTTGTACAAGAGAATTCTGGGTAATGATATACAGTTATACATATCAGATGTATCCTTCACCACATCCTAAATTATTTAATTTAACTACTCACTAAATCAACCTCCCATATTGGACTGATTATAGAAAATTACTTAACCGCTATGTTTACAAACCTTATATTTATACACAATTTTTTATGATTCTTGTAGTAACCAAGCAGTGATAAAAGTAAAAAAATATACAATGGCAGGATGCGAATGCAAATGTAAAATAATAGCTAAGGTAGGTTTTAGAGGAAAAGGCCTGTTGGGGGCACTATTTCACTCGCTGCCCTCAGCTATTGCTTTCCATTTTTAGACAATTGTAGATATAATTTCAAAATATACATATAAAACAGAGATATCTTCTTGAATAGGGCAACTCAAAATATTGCATTCTAAAGGGTACATGCTAATAGATCTTGATCAGTAGTCCATATGTACAAAATGAGAAAATTGTAAGGCTCCAAAAGATTAAAAATCAAAGAAACTGGTTTATTAACCCATGCACAGCGGCATTTCAGCTCTTACTAGAGCCTTCTTAATACAGATATTTAAAGTAAATTTTTATTCAAATGTTTATACCTAAAATTGCAACACAGTGTTAAATAATACTTCCAAACAATGCCCATATAATACAGCAGCTTAAAGGGGTTTGCCATTTGGCTGTTTTAAAGAGTCTGCTTTTCATAGTCAGCTTCAGGTTCCTACCTTAGGTTTAGGCTGTGGGTGGTTCTACAGCAGTGACTGAAATGTTAGCTCTGCTAAAGACACTAAGGATAAACAAGCTTCTGTGCTGCTGATAAGACACAGCAGGGAGTGATGTCCCTGGTCAGGGTTGCTAGAGCAGAGAGAGGTGTTCAGCAACTATAGAAACACCTCTCTCTATAGAAAATGTATAAACAAGCAGGAGCTAAGAACTGCTCTGACTCAGAACACATTGCATTTAGTACTATACTTTATTTACCATTCCCTACATGTTTATAGCTAATCAATGTGACAAAGATACTCAATCAATGTCCAAATACTACTACTACCATGTATTGATAAAATACCAAAACTATACTTTATAGTACATACACAACACTGATATATAACCCAAACAATGCTGCTAAGTAATAATTGAAATTGTCCAAATTACACTTCCAAATAGTGCCCTAAAAGTTAATGAGTTTCCCAAAATGTTTTACATATGAGTAGGGATGAGCGATATGATCGCCAATAGTTGATCTCGGCACGGTTTTTAGGCTTAACGGAAATTTCAGATCACGCGATAGTTTAGGTGACAATCTTTTAGATAATCTATTACTATTGCAGCATTTTCAGCATTTCCTGTCATTTTGGCGGCCAGCCAATCAGCTCAGAGGATAGAGGGGGATGAGGAGAATGTACGATATCACCACTTTGCGGTGTATGGATCTCATTGGCTGCAAAAATCACCTGTCCTCGTTTTATCTATGAAACTGCATTTCCTGTTTGAGCTCATTCTCTGTCTATGCCACTTCACAGAAGAACATGTCTGTCTGCGTTAAAACCTAAGCTGTTCTTACAGCTCTGAGAGATAGTCTCTTCTAATACAAGAAACCATCCACCTACCTATAGCTTAGAATAGAGTTTTATTAGAGTATTTCACTTCTTATTTAGTTAGAGACAGTTTTATGGATATCTACTGGTGTGTGTAGCCGCAGGGCTGTGGGGGGGAGGGGGAGAGGGCGGCAGCAGGAGAGGCTTTAGAAATGAAGGGAGTTATTTTGCAGCTCAGTGTGTTCTGTGATCTTGAATTGTAAAAGCAATGTTTTTTACCACTTTTTTGGGCAGCAGACCTCTGATAGGAGGTGAAATTGTCCCTGTTTTTTTAGTTCTATTGCAATCACTGCGTATCAGTGTTCCCAAAAACCGGCATAACTTATCCCTACAACTTTTAAATAGTTTTATTGAAGTCCGTGCGTCTGTTTGCCGCAAAAAGTTCAGTTGTACGCAAATTGTGTTATACATATTTCCTAGTAAATTGCGCCTGTTGTCAGTGGTGCGAAGGCCGCCATATTAATTCATATAACATTTAAATACTCTTATTGCAGTCAATGCGCCTGTTTGCCGCAAAGAGCTCAGTTGTACTCATATTGTGTTAGACATATTTGATAGTAAATTACGCCTGTAGTCGGTGGTGCAAAGGCTGCCATATTAATCCATATAACATTTAAATACAGTACTCTTATTGCAGTCCGTGCGTCTGTTTGGCACATAGAGCTCAGTTGTACACATATTGTGTTGTACATATTTGATAGTAAATTACGCCTGTATTCTTTGGTGTGAAGGCCGCCATGTTAATCCTTATAACATTTAAATACAGTACTCTTATTGCAGTCCATGCGTTTGTTTGTCACACAGAGCTCAGTTGTACGCATATTGTTTTATACATATGTTATAGTAAATTACACCTGTTGTCAATGTCCAGTTCAACTAAAATGTTGGTTCAAAGAGTCCCTTTTCCGGCACTTTTTAATCTGTGGGTCAGACAGGTTTAAGGGTCATGCTGCGTTCCAGGGCAGGGATAGTCAATGTCCAGTTCAAGTAAAATGATGGTTCAAATAATACTGCCTTCTGGCACTTTTTAATTTGGGGGTCATGCAGGTTTAAGAGTCATGCTGTGGTACAAGACAGGGATAGTGAATAGTCTGTCAGTTTTTTTCTGTGACTCTTGTTGCCTAATTGTCTTTCCTAAGATGTAGCAAATATCCAGTTTACTGTTGTGGTTGTTAATTCCAGCTTCTCAACCCCTGTTTGGGTGCAAGAATGAAGGTGTTGTTCCTCTCCCATAGACTTTTATGGTCATCGGCGATAATCTGTTATCGACTATCAACATGATAATTGCCGATATCGACTCGATAACGATAGTTGACACAATCCGTCATCACTACATATGAGCCATAGATGTCGTAAAGATTTCATCTAAGTATTCATAGCTTAATACTGGCATACAATACTAAATCATGCTCATTTTCAGTGCTTAAATAAGGACCTATTTACATCATATTTCTTGCCCTGTCTGAATACCATGAAAAATGTATCCTCATGGATACCACCATGGGGCTGTAATGGGACCAAAGAGAATGGTAGGGCAAGTGGTGTCTGTATTGGACAACCCTTTCGCTATTTACCAACCTACCCTTTTTTATGTCTGATGCTGAAAGGGGCACATTTATGAAAACTGGCACAGATTAGACAGTCGTACTTCTCAGTAGGTTAGGGGAGCCTTTATCGGTATGTATGAAAGTGTCTCACAGCACTTTATAAATGTATGCCGTTGTGAGACATAAATGTGCACCAAAAAAGTGTGTGAGTCAAATTTTGTCTTGGCCTCGTCACTTTGAAAATGGTACGGATTAGTACTCCATTTTTGAGACACATTCTTAAATGTGTCTAATCTTATAAATGTGGCGCGACTCACCCACTAAGAATTGGCACGGACAAAACTGTTGAGGAGGGGGACGGGCCCCATTTTAAATTTTTATTATAAAAATTTTTTGGACAGGACCCAACAGTTTTTTTTGCTGCAAATCACCGCAGAAAACTGGCACAGCCTTTTCATAAGTTTTCCCAAAGTGTATATTTTTCGATAATGGGGAAAAAAATTATAGCCAATGTAGATTATGTTTGCCCTATGGATCTTTATGGCCATGTCACAACCCAGTCGCAGTATTCATCAGGATCAGATTCATTTTCACAGTATCTCAATGAATACCACAAAGGAGGACACAAAACATGATATAAATGGTGTCTAATATGACCATACAATGCCTTTATAACCCCATACAGTCTTCAAATAATATTACCACATAATACCAATATAACATTGGGATATATTTCCAACACAATACTGCCCATTATTGCCATTACTCCCAAAATATGAAAAATTTTGCCATCAGATTAAAGTGTTTCCTCTATAAACCCATGACTTTGTCCTCATTGTTGTTAAAAGGGTAGTGGTAGCATATTTCTAGGATATGGAATCACTGATCCTGAGGAAAAAAGGGCTGCAGCACTGATTTTCCTCTGCAGCTCTTTTACAGTTTTTATATGTACAGCAGAGCTCCGACCACCGAGCTGTTCAGGGACCTGCATCTAGCTTTGTTAACAGCAAGTGGATAGATCCCATTGTGTAGAGAAAGACTGCAAATGGGTAATGGCACAGAATCAGAAGTGGTGAGGGTTCCAGAAGTTAGGTCTTCATATCCTAGCAATATGTCATCAATTTTGAAATGGGACTAGCACTTTAGTGTTCCTAGTGGTCCAAAGCACTGGAGTTTTACATGTAGTTCTAGTCAATTTTCCCAAAGGTATCCCAACTGTAACGTGTGAGGAGCGGGTAGTGGACCCACTGGACCACTGCCGGGCTTGCTCCAAGGTGGCGTAACTAAGGGCTGTGGGATTTTCCCCAAACCTTAGATTTTAAGGAGGCTTCCCCCCACACCGCCAATGCGCCCTCAGGCAAATCCAAAACAGTGGCACTGCCCAGACAGGCCAGAAGCCCCAAGCTAGGCACCAACGGGATTGGGGATAAAGAATAGAAAAATAAGTAATATGCGCAGGTAAAAAACAATAAAGACAGGACTAAACGGATGCCAACCAGGAAGGTTAAACGGTAAAAAAACATAAACAGACAGGACACAACACTAAGAACATGACAAGACAAGCAGAGACTTAAGCTAGGATAACTAGGGGAAACCCAAACATTTAAAAAGGAAGAAAAGCAGGGATAAACATGGCCCAAGGAAGCCACGGACAAAATACAGACGAACCCGGGGAAAACCAAAACATGGAGACTAAACAAATAGACAGCCCCACCAGACCACTAACAAACTAAGCAAGACACTACATCAGCAACAAACAGGGACGGCAGGAAAGGGGGAGGGGAACGGGTTTAACACACCGGTGGGAAAGGGAAATTTGGGTAGGTAGCCCAACCCTCTGCACACGTGGGAATAAAGGAGTGCAAAATGTGGCGCTGCCCCCTTAGGAGACAAGGGAAAAGGGCACACCAAGAGGGGGAGCAAAAAAGGCCCAAAACGGGGGAAAAACCCCACACAAAGCGATGGGGAAGCAGGGGGACAGGACGACCGGGGACAGCGGCACCGCGGGAGAAACCGGACCCAAACAGGAACACAAGTACGCCCGCGGTTCGCAGAAGAGGACGCGGCATAAGGCCAAGAACACGGCCATGTTCATGGCCCAGAACCGAGACCGCGGCACGGACCGTTACACCAACCATGTGAGCACAATAGCCAAATATTTACCATCTTAAACCATTTCAGGCATTAAAACATCAATGTTTAATACATAAGATACCATTGATATTAAATTAGATTTTGAAATATTACAACATATTAAATTGGCCACCATATTAAAAAATAGTCCAGATCTACGTAATCAACAGCACTGGGACATGAGAACCAGAGGGCATTCTGAGATTGGTTCATATGTTACCTTTGGAGGAACCCCAGACATTTTGATTAGTGAGACGATTACGTTTACTACGTCACGGGTCGATAGTCGTATCGGCAATTATCAAGCGATTTCCCGATAGTCGATAATAGTTTTCGCCAGACCATTAAAGCTATGGGGGGAAAGGGAAAACACCTTCATTTTACAAAAAAAAACAGGGGTGGGGAACTGGAATTTAAAACCACAACGTCAAAGGATAATCACATCTTAGGCAACACACTTGGGTTATAAAAGCCACAGAAAAAAAGTCACAGACCATTCATTATCCCGGTCCTTGTACCACAGCTTGACCCTTAAACCTGCACCCACCCACAAATAAAAAGTGCCAGAAAGGCAGTATTATTTGAACATCATTTTACTTGAACGGGCCCATTGAACTATGCCTGTCCTGGAACGCAGCATGACCCTTAAAACTGTCTGACTCACAGATTAAAAAGTGCCAGAAAAAGGAGTCTTTGAACCACCTATACATGTCCTGTAATGCAGCATGACCCTCAAACCTGCATGACCCACAGATTTAAAAAGTGCCGGAAAAAGGAGTCTTTCAACCACCATTTTAGTTGAACTGGACATTGACTATGCCTGTCCTGGACCGCAGTATGACCATTAAACCTCTGACCCCCAAAATTTAAAAAGTGGCGGAAAAAGGAGCCCTCTGAACCACCATTTTTTGAACTGGACATTGACTATGCCTGTCCAGACCGCAGCATAACCCTTAAACCTGCCCTGAACCACAGATTAAAAAGTGCCGGAAAAAGGAGTCTTCAACCACCATTTTAGTTTGAACTGGACATTGACTATGCCTGTTCTGTACCGCAGTATGACCATTAAACCTGTCTGACCCACAGATTAAAAAGTGGCGGAAAAAAGTAGTCTTTCAACCACCATTTTAGTTGAACTGGACATTGACTATATCTGTCCTGTACCGCAGTATGACCATTAAACCTGTCTGACCCACAGATTAAAAAGTGCTGGGAAAAGGAGTCTTTCAACCACCATTTTATTTGAAATGTACATTGACTACACCTTTTCCGGGTTTAAACCTACATCTGTTCAATCTTCCTGTACCCCCCCTTGTACAATTCAGAGGAATTTTGTATCAGCAAAATTTTGTGCATCCCATTTTTTTTTAGAAATTTAAAAATTTCCTGAAAACACTTTTTTAAAATAGGAGGGAAATCCCACCAAAAATCTTTTTTTCTTTTTTTTTTAAAAAATGTTTTAAAAGGGGTTATTTTTCACAACAGGGTGCCCCTTCCTTTAAAAAATTTTTGCAAAAAAAAAGTCTTTTTGCAATATTTTTCCATTAACATTTTTCCTACCTTTTCCCTTTTTTTTGACGGGCACCACCCCCCCTTTGACCACTTTTTGACAATTGGGGAAAAAAAAATTGGTTAAAAAACAACTTTTTTTTAAAAAAGGGAACCGTAGAAATAGCTGCTTTTCACACAAAATCCCCCCAAAAAATTTTAAAAACATGACCCTTGGGGCATTTATGACAATTGTGAAGAACAAATGTCTTTTAAAAAACAACTTTTTTCCCGGGAATAGGACCTTAAAAATTGCGGGCTTTTTCAAGCACTTTAACCCAAAAAATTATAAAAATTAATTTCCCTTCACCACGGGTTAAAAATTGGAGGGAGAAATCCCCATTTAAAAAAAGCCTTTTTTTCGTTCCAAAAGGACCATGATTAAAACCCTGTATCTCACAGCACCAGGGAAAAAAAAAAATTATAAAAATAAACTTCTCAGCCACTTTTTAAAATAGTGAGGGAGAAAATGCCATTTAAAGCCCACTTTTCCCTGTTCCAAAAAAACCCATGATTATAAGCTTTTATCTCACACCCACCATGCCCCCAAAACCCCATTGACTTTTGAAAAAATCAAAAGATAAAGTGATTTAAAAGGGAAAAATGTTTTTTCATGAAACCTTCGGTTTTTTAAACAGTCTCCTCACAGCAAAACCAGCAAAAAGAACGTTTAGGGAACTAAAGAATAAAAAATTGCAGTAAGAAATGATCATTTTAAAAAAAAAAATTTAAAAGGGGCCCTTTTTCTGTTTAAAAGGGGAATTTTAAAGAAACCCCCGGGAAACAAATCGGGGGCCCCTCGGCAATTGGGGCCACAACATCATCGGAAAAATCCCATGCCTGATTCATCTTAAAGAAATTCAAACGATCCAAAATTACTGGGGAAAAAGCCGGATGCCTTTGTCTGTAATGATTTCCCCACTTTTGCGGGAAGGTTCCCCCCCAGAAATGACGCTGGCTGTTTGGGAAGGACAACACCTCTAGGGCGGGGCCCATTTAAAAAATTTCCTTTTTGGATCCCAGAAGTAAATTTGGGGCCCGGGGAAACACACCAAAAACATCGTTTTTTGGGGAATGCAATAGTCGGGGCCCCAAATGACCCTTTAACCCTGGTCTCTGTGTTTTGGATGTGGTCCCCCTGCATTACATTTTTTTGTGAGGTAGTAAATAAAAGATTCCAGAAAGGGCCCCCCATTAGGCTTCTGCCACATTGCCTGCTGCTGCGGCTACTTGGGACTCTACGGGAGTCCCCCGTCGCTGACGTTGTTCCCCCCGTGACATTTTGAAGAACGTGAAACAGAAAGAAACAACTGTCTCCAAATTGATCAATTTAGCAAGGGGCTACTTTCCTCAATTTTACTCTCTATTTGGGTGGGGGGAAGGAAATGGGTGATTTTTTTTTTTACCGGGAAACCGGAGGGTGGCCACCCAGTAAAATGTTTTTTTATTTTTTTTTGGGGGTTAATGCAAGGATCATGTTGGAGGAAAAAGGAGCATCCCAAACACTCAAAGTAAAGATGGAGCCTTGCCCCCTTTTCCCCAACCTCTGGGTTTGAGGGGGACAAACAAACTGATCCCCTCTTCCTCCTTTCCCCCCCAAATTTTGCGCCAACCTCTTTTCCAAAGGGAAGAAAAGGGCAGTAACGTCATGGGCCAGGAAAAACCCCCTTTCCCCCACTTTCCCTTTAGCACAGCTTTAAACACAGCCCTGAAATTTTTTCCCGAGATTATCACCCCGAGACTGATGCCCTCCTTTCACTAGCCCTGGACCCCCAAACCCCGCCTAAAATTTAAGACCGATAAAAATTTTTGGGAAACCCGTCGGGCCTTGGGGGATTCGACGGGGAGAAAGGCTACGTGTCCGCATCTGTGTCCGTCTCCTCCTCCGTCGCTGGCGGGACCTGATGTTTCAGAGTGTCCAACGATCGTTTCCAGAACTAAGTTTCACCACAATGCTCTTTGCTGACAAGGGCATTGTCCCACTGACCATTTTGGTGGCCTTCTTCAAAACTGCAAGAGAACTACACTTATTACTCAGCAGACATCAAACTTACTCCAAAAATAGATATGTTCTGAATAGATATAGGGAAACCCTACAGACTATAGAGAAGTGTGAAATTGGTATGATATCGTGGTCGGACCATGCGCCGATCACGATGTCTCTCGAAACAGGACCATCGGGCCCCACTCCTTTCTCATGGCGAAATAACACCAGAGTATTCTCTGATCCTATCCTCCAAAAAGAGATATTAAAACAACTCACTCAATATTTTTCTTTAAATCAACACTCAAGCACCAACCCATTCAATATAATGGAACGCACATAAAGCTTTTAATAAAGGGGGATTCTAAAAAAAAATTTTCCCATCCAAACTTAAAAAACATAGATCCAGAAAATGGGAAAAAATTTAAAACAAGCACCTTGAATACACTAAGAAACTCGGGCAAAACCAAAACCCTTCCCACAAAACCCATCTAGACTTATTACAAGCCAGACAAGCCCTAAGGAACACCTACGAACTACCTTTGATAACCAAACTAAAAACATAAAATTAAACTATTATAAATCCCTAAACAAACCCTCCAGATTAATGGCAAATAGAGTAGCTTTGTTACGCCACAAATCCACTATCCCTTACCTGATTCCCTCCGATAAATTCTCATAAAATAATGCACCCACAACTATAGCTGACGCCTTCAGCGACTTCATACCAAACTCTACAACTTAAAGGATGACTCCTCTCTACATCCCCAGCAAACTGAGGATATCCAAGCGTTCCTATCATCTCTTAAGCTCCCCTCTTTATCCTTAGACATGGTTAATAAGCTCAATTCCCCATTTACATTGGCAGAAGTGGCACGTACCATACGATCTCTTCCGAGGGGAAAGGCACCAGGTCCAGATGGATTCTCCAATGAATACCTGCAAACCTTCTCCCCACTCTTAAACCCACCCCTGGTCCAACATATCAACTCAGCTAGGGCAACGGGCCAATTTTCCCCCGGAAATGCTACAACCCCACCATAATTACATCCCAAAACCGGGATAAGTGCCCGATTCGCCGCTAACTTCCGCCCTAGCTCGCTACTCAACTCGGACACTAAGGTTGGGCGAAAATGATAGCAAACCGATTAGCAGATGTTTTCCCCAACTCTGATCGCCGCGGACCAGGTGGGGTTTACCAAGGGAACAGGCTCCAGATGCCACTAGAAGGCTAATAATATCATACACCATATTGAAACCAATAAGTTACCTTCTCTGCTTCTATCTTTAGATGCAGAGAAGGCCTTTGATAGGATACACTGGAAATTCGCGTTCTCTGTACTAGAGAAGTTCGGGTTCACAGGCCCTATCCTTCAAGCTATTCAATCTTTATATACCTCTCCCTCCGCCCGAGTGTTATCCAATAATATCCTCTCTAAACCCTTCCAGATAACAAACGGAACTCGCCAGGGATGCCCTCTCTCCCCCCCTTTTGTTTGTTTTGCTAATGGAGCCCTTAGCGGAAGCAATTAGGTCAAATCTAGGCATATTGGGAGTCACAACCTCACATACCGCACATGTTATATCTCTCTTTGCAGACGACGTTATTCTAACACTTTCCAATCCTGCTCAATCTCTGCCCTCAGTCATGGAGGTTCTCACAACATTCGGAAAACTTTCTTATTATAAAATTAATACCTCAAAATCGATGGCCCTTGATTTCTATCTGAGCTCTTCAGAGATTCATAAACTAAAAGCCTCTTTCCCCTTCCAATGGCAGACTCAGACACTACCCTACTTGGGCATAGTTCTCACTAAACAATGTTCCAACCTGGCTAAAACCAATTTAATCCCCTTGCATGACTCTTTACGCAAAGAGATTGATAGAATATCCAAGATAGAAAACTTTTTGGTTTGGGGAACGAATCATATTATATAAAATGCTTATTCTTCCTAAAATACTATATTTTCTGAGGACCCTACCTATTCCTATCCCAAACTCGACGTTTGCTTTGTTTCAATCGCAGCTGAACAACTTTATTTGGCAATCCAAACGCCCGCGTATAAAATCCTCTATTATGGATAAAAATGATCAGTTTGGAGGCCTGGGTCTTCCTTTATTAAAAGCCTATCATGTAGCGACTACCTTGGATCAGCTACAACATTGGTGGGCACCGACCAACAATAAACTTTGGGCAGATATGGAAGCCAGTGCCCTAGCCAATTCCTCACTAAGGCATTTGTTGCTAAATCCATATTTCTCCTCTCAACAGCAGGGGTCCCTCTCCCCACCGATCAAAGTATCCTTGAAATACTGGGAGTTATTGAAACCAACTTCCTACCCTTCTATTCCGTATAGTGAGCTTCAGATACCGATTCAATCACTGTCCATTAATCTCCCCCATATCAAATTTTCCGACTGGGAAAGGAGAGGTTTTTAAAAAAAATACAGGACCTGTTTGAAGGCAAAACAATGGCTTCTTTTTCCTCTCTCCAATCTAAATATAGTCTGCCATCTAATGACCTCTTCCAATACCAACAAACTGTCCACTTCCTAAAACAGAATAATGTACAGACCAATAGAATTCTAACACCTATCCTTTCCATCCTAAACAAAAATCTTTCTAAATCCCAAAAAGGCACTAAGACAATTTATAATATAATAACCAATAATCTGACTTTTACGAAGACCGACGATATTATCAAGTGGGAACGAGACTTGGGTAATACATTCACAGATCAGCAATGGCTGGTGGGGTTGCGGTGGGCCCATAGGTCCTCTGCGTCAACCAGTTTCAGGGAAAAATACCTAAAAAAAATTTTGACTCGTTGGTATTACACGCCCCTCAGACTCTCCATTATACTATCCTCACTATCTCCGCTATGTTGGCGGGGTTGTGGACACCAGGGATCTCTTCTGCACATTTTCTGGAAGTGCCCGCAACTGACACTATTTTGGAGAGATATTCTGTCCCTGTCAGCTAAGTTCGCACAAGTTCCGTGCCCCGAAACTCCGGGCTTTGCATTATTTTAATAGATATCAATAATGTTCCATTTTTAAATAGAACAAATAGTATGCCATATCCTACATGCAGCAAAACTACTATAACTAGACGTTTGGGAAAAAGGCTAACCCCCCATTAGCATCAGAGGTTATAGACATAGTGTCGTTAAACTGCGGATACGAAAAAATATTAGCATTTAGAGAGGGAACTCCGTTTAAATTCTTCTCAGGATGGGCAGGGTGGATGACAGAATACCCATCCTCACAGACATAACTACCCATTAACCCGCTTGAGCTCCCCAAACGCCGATACGACCAAAATCCCCCCCCCCCCCCTCCCTTCCCCCATTTTTCCCTACCCCCCCAGTTCCACTCCCCCCTTTCATTTTAAGTTACACTCTGTTACACACATGTTTGCAGATTGTCCGTTTGTTTCAGAGAAATGAAATAATATTGAATGGTCACCCTCTTACGGCTATGTATATACTTTCCACCAACATCTCGCCTTCTGTGGAGTGGAGACTGATCTGGATATCGATGTAAGCTATTAATGTACTCATCCGCCAATATCGGCTATATGATATTGTGACCTATCTAGGCTAAAAACCAAACCTGTCAGTAAAACACCAGTGAGGGAATACCTCAGATTAATAATATTTACTCTTATTCTGTAAAGACGAAACATTGGGAAACCTTTATATGATTTAAAACACTGTTGAGTCACAGTGTCATAAATGTCTTAACATTGCTTTCATTCTGTATATGTCTCAATGAATGTCCCTTTCTCTTGTTATTGATATGTTTTATTTGTTGGAAAACTCAAATAAAAAATTATTGGAAAAAAAAAAAAAAAAAACTGGCAAGGATGGTGCAGAGCTCTTTCACCTGCCTCCACTCTCCACACTCTCTCAACACCCCGAGGTCTGCACCGCTGCTTTTCAGGCCATGTGTCACTTCGTACTGCGTAAAGGCATTGCACTGCTGCCACAATCGCTGGAGCATGTGGATGTGGAATTCCAGCGTGTTGCCACGTCCAACAATGAGACGGTTAACGGTAGGCCGAGCTGACGCTGCAAGAAGCCAGGCAGTACGAAGCAGGGTGCAGACAGCGGAAATCGAACACAGACCTCGAGTCCTTCCTCAGCAGGCAGTCCAACCCGGTAGCGCTTTAGAAATTTCTGACGACAAGGTTCATGACATGTGTCAGTCAAGGGATGTCTCCAGGTTCTTGTCACCCAGCCATCTCTCGGTCCTCATTGCAGAAGCCTCCACATCTTCTGACCTGTGTGTGGACGGTCCTCCAAGACAGATTAATTTCAACACGACTGGTTTCTCTGGGCCCCGTGATGCCACTAGATGGACCTTGGGGGAAAGAACCCTGCAACCAACCCTCGGTTTTGAAGAGCGTGTGCCGAGCCAAGAGCCACGACTCCACCAGAGACATCCACCCAGCTCACCCAGTAGCTGTCCACAGAGAATATAGTGTCTGTGGCCGAGCTTCCTTGTTCATGTGTCCGGTGGTCACATGGACTTTTCCGGATCACAGATGAAGAAAACGCGCTTGCAATTTTAGATGACACCTGGCTGGCCAGAGGCAGGGGACCCGGCTTTACAGGCAAAAAAAATGCCTGCTTGGCATCTGGTATTGGGGGCAGCAGGGGCTATGATGTGGCGGAAACCCATCTATGGTCTACCAGATGGAAAGGCAACATTTCCAAGGCCAATAGCTTGGCAATGCCGACATTCAGGCTTTGGCTATTTGAGATGGTTTGGGTTAAAGTGTTTCTTCTGCTCCCAAACCTGAAGACAAAAGGCTGGCTGCTAGACTGCCCGCAGAATGGGCATGCAGGTCGGCAAAACTGGTGGAAGGAGAAAGCGTAGGATGGTTCTCTGGTGGTGCTGGTGGTACTGGATGGTGGAGGCAGAAGCGGAGGCTGATTCCCTGTCATGAATCTGAGGAGACATGGGCAGCTGAGGAACGCTTGTGGTGGCGGAGGAGGAGAAGGCGGAAACAGAGAGTGTGACAGTGGTTGGAAGCCCGGGCATCGTGTGGCCTTATTGGCCAAGTGTGCCTCCATTTTCACACAAGCAATTCGCTGCATGTGACTAGACATTTGGTGTTGTTTAGACACCTAAGATTCTGCCTCTACTGATGCGTTTACGTCAAAGGCAGCATATGACATCGCTAGCTCAATCATAGGCTTGCTCAAAGAAGGCCCAGCTTGAAGATGTCCTGGACCTTTTGACGCGATAAGCGAGGAGGGGGGTTTTTCTGCTGACCGGGCTGGGGGGTTTCATATCCTGTGGACTTCTGCGCCCGGGCCCTCTCGTCCAGTAGAAGCGCCCAAAAAGCAAATTTGCTAAAAAAAGGGAAAAAATTTGGAACCGAAAATTGTCGTCACCCAACCAACCAAGGTGCCCTTGGTCTTTTTCCGGGCATTTTTCATCCAGGATGCGGGCTGAAAAGCAAGAGGCACGGGCCAAGGCTTGCCGCCCCCCGGGGAAATTTTTGGGCCAAATTGATGGGTTTCCCCTTCCCTCCTCAAAAGGGGCATCAGTAACTGGGCGTCAAAAGCAGCCCCAAAAATCAATCCTCTTTGGCCTTTGATTTTTGGAAAGGGCCTTTTTGGAACCCCCAACCCCCATTTTGTCATCAAAGAGGTCTTCAGAAAAATGGATTATCCACTGTTGGGGGGGTACACCCAGTTGACATTTGGGCTGCCTTCGCTTTATGGGGAGGGTGGATCTGATTTATGCTTTATGACGGGCATTTGTGGGCCCTGACGGGGGGGACGAGGAGTAAGACTGCTGATACAGGTTTTTAATTTAAACCCCTGAAGAACAGATTGGCGACGCTGTTTTTGTTACTGGTTCACAGGGCCCTGACCCAGCGATGACAGGCCCCCAAAGGTCCTGCCCAAACCCACGATCCCCTGATTGGGGTGTTGTCGGGCCCCACTGGAAAGGGGCACCTTTCTCTACCACGGGCCTCCAAGTTCCCACCCCCCTCTTTGCTCCTTAAACCTGCATTTTTGCCCCATGGGTTTAGAAAAGATAAAAATTTTAGAAGGTAAGGGGGAAAAAAGTTTTGGAAAATTCTTATTAAAAACGGCAAATCACAGCCCATTCCCTTTAAAACCCTTTTTATTTCCTACAACCCAAATAGGGTTAAAGAAAACAGAAATTTTTTTTTTTGCGGGAAAACCGTGAAAAAGCGGGCTGGTGGGAAAAACCGTAAGACCAAAAAACAACAATGTTCTTTCCCTTTAGCCCCGGGATTTTCAAAAAGCCCAGTAAAGGGCTCGGAATTTATAATTTCAACAAAATTTTCATACAAGGGGCGCTAATTTCGCCAAACGAGATTCAACGGCCCAAAAAAAACTATTCAGAATTTTTCGTACAACGGGCTATTTGAAAAAAAATAGGGCCGCCCACGTGCAATTTCAAGGGTATTTAAAAAAAATTGGAAAAAACAAACGGGGGTTTTACAAACCCTTTAAATTACACCTGGGGGTGACGACAAAATTGCTGTATTCAAATTTAAGTGAAGGGGGCCTATAAAACAAATTGGGCCGCCCCCAAAAGTGAAAAAAAACTTATTAATGATATAGGATAATAAAAGGGATTTTTTGCGCCTATCAAAATTTTACCTGGGGTTTGACAAACAAAATTTGCTGTTTTAAAATTTTAAAGTGCAAGGTGGCCTCTATGAACAAAGCTGGCCTGCACCAAAGTGAAAAAAAACCTATCTAAAATGATGGGGGTAAGTAAAAGGGGATTTTTGCACCTATAAAATACCCCTGAAATTACTAAAAAAAGATCTTTTACCCAAATATAAGAAACAGGGGGCACAACATAAAGTAAATTTCCCCAAAAAACGGCCCCAAAAATTTGTTTAAAAAAAACCCAAATTTGAATGCAGGGTCTAAACACAGTCGGGGTTGCAAAATTTATCCACTCCCCTTTTAAAAAGAGCCTGCCCCTTTCTGCCCGGGTTTTCCCGCCCGCCCCCTCCCCCCTCCCCTCGGCTGCCCCAGCGCTAGAGGGCCCCTTTTAAAAATTCTCACCTGAGAAAACTAAAATCTGAAAAACTCTAATATCCCTAAGTTTTTAATGTTCACGGGCCAAAAAGCAAATTTGGGTTCCTGTGGGGAAAAAATTTAAACATTTTTCGTTTGAGCTGTTTTACAGAGACCGAGCACACGCCCCTTTTCTTATGATACACAGACACACACTGAGGTAAAACGGGGTTTATGGGGATTTTTAACCCAATCAAAACCATACACATCCCAGTCAAAAACGCCCGCACACCCAGCTCCCCCGGGCTCTATTCTGTAAGTGATTTTGGGGCCGGGCCAAAATAAAGGAAGGCTGAAAATGGCGCAATATTAAAAAAATTATGCGCAGTTTTAAACCAAAATTATCGCGTGATTGAAAAAATTTGATCCCCCCATAAAAACCTTTGGCCCGGATTTAAACCTTTGTCGATAATAATCCCCTAAACACTAATCAGGACGCCCACGTGTTTTCCCTGGTCACTGGTTTAGTGACACATACAGCTCGGGGCCCACTCTAGGCCCCAGAGCTGACTGTGCAGCCTTTTTTCCCCGACCCGTCGGGTGACCGGGTGATCCCCCCAACAAGAAAAATTTGCTCGAATAGTTTCAAAAAAACCCCCGAATTTTTTTTAAGGAGCCCTTTTAAAACAAAGGGCTTTTAAAAAAGGATTCTGTGTTTTTTAAAGTGTTCTGTCAAATCCAGGGGCCGGGAAAAAAGGGGGGACGCCCGGGGGAAAAAAAATTCTCCAAAGGATTCAGTAGGACTCTGATAAAATTTGGGAAGATTTTTTCACGAGGATTCAGCCAAGCTTTCCCTTTTTCCCCAAGAAGGGAAGAGGGATGGAGAACTCTTCCCCAGATGAGTAAAAAAATGAGTCCTCAACAAGTTTCTTGTAGGGGCGATTTGATGATGGGCCAAAAGTAACCCAACAGCCTTGAGCGGCAAAATGGAAATAGATTTTTTTTTTTTTTTTTCCCCAAAGGCAAACATGTCTGCTGTATTTTGGTTTGATCCAAAGGGGTTAAAAATCCCCTAGGGTTTTTCTCGGGGGTTGGGCCCTTTTGGGGTCAGTAAAATTATTTGACTTTTTGGGGTTTAAAAAGGCACGTAGATTGGTTGATCCTTTTTTTTTTGTTGGGGGGCCTTTGGCCCCCCCCCCCCCCCCCCCCCTTTTTGGCTTGTTTAAAAGAAGGTAAAACCCGGGCAGGGGAAAAAGTTCCCAGGGGACGGGAGGAGGTGATGGGGGTGGTGAGGGTTTATGCTAAAAAGCTAGGGGTAAGTCCATGAAGGGAGTCTGGTTCTGGGGGTGGGGAAAGGGTTTTGGGGGTGTGGGTTTGCAAGGGGAACTGGGTTAAACTCCTGAGTAAGGGGAAGTTGCCTGGAAAGTTTTTTGGTTTGAGTAAGGGAGAGCAATGAAAAGTTTTCCCAGACTTTTGGGCCAAAAGCGTCTGTTAGTACCCCCTACCCTTTTTCAGGACGGGAGAAAAGGGTTTTGTGCTCAAAAAACGTGAGTTGGCCTGAAAACCCTTTCCCATTGGGGGGAACCAAAAAATGCCAAAAAGAAAAAGGGGGAGGGAAAACTTTTTTTTTCCCTAAGGGCCACTTAAATTTCCCAATTGTTAGTTTGTTTCGAAAGCTGAACAAAATTTTGCCCATTGGATCCTTTAATTAAAATATGGGGGCCAACAAAATAAAAAATGTAATCACATTTTAATCTCTCCTAGAGCAGAAAGTTGTGTCTGTGAGCAATAGGAAAAATTTACGGAAAGTCCGGGGTTGCGGGATTTTGGGCCGGGCCCACCTGTCCTAAGGGGAAAACCCTTTTTCCTCCCCCCCGCTTCCTCTCCTTTAAGCATTGAAAAGTCAGAATGCGGGCTATAGAGGGGGAGGGTTTCCTAAAAGAAAGGACCCAAAGGGTAGAGTGGGTCCCGGGGCTTTTGGGTGGTGGTTTTTTTGTTAATTTGTTGAGGTGTGTTTGGAAAAGACGTTATCCAAAAAAACCCAAATTTTGCATAAAAAAGTTTACATTACAAAAAAAAGGGTAAATTGCACGCAGGAGAGGGGGGAGTGGGAAAATGTTTTTCAGATGTACCCAAAAGGGGCCCTGTTCAATTTAAACCCCAAACCCAACCGGGTTCTTTGGATTCCCCAAAGGATTTTACAAATATGGCCACGGGAAAGTTGGAAAGGGGGGGGGGGGGGTTAATTTGGTTTTCCCCTTTCCGGAGGCAAAAGAATTTTGGGATTTAAATTTAAAATGTTTAAACAGGAAAAAAAGGGAAAAGGGTTCTGGCAGGGGGGAGTTTGGGGGAAGAATCCCCGGGAGGGGCGGGCCTTTTAGGTAATAAAAGGGTGAAATTCGGGTTTAAATGGAATTTGATTCGTCAGTCCAAAACCAAAAATTTGAAATCGCCATTTTGGAAAATGGCGGCGGCCTCACTCTTTAAATAAAAATTTGAAATTCTTCAAATTCTTCTTATTTTTTACATTAGTTTTCAATGTAAAAAAATTTTTCCCAGGAAAACCTTTTTGTTTGTAGTAGGGCCTTTCCCAATTTCTTTCAGTGCTACTCCCAAAATGCAAGCTTTTAATCTCCGTGATCAAAAATTTTTTTTTTCTCTCAATTTTTTATATATATTTTACTTTTTTTCTTTTCCCAAATAAAAACTATCGCCTGCCCCTTTTTTGACGGGAGCCCCTATAATTTTTCAGTACGCCATGAGACCGAGGGGAGTTAATTGTGCCCCAGCTACACAAAGACCCCCCAAAAATGCTTTGAATCAAACCCAAAGATATACACCGTAGAATTTCAGGTGAAAGAAAAAAAGGGTTTGTAGCTTGAATAAAAAATTAACCCTAAATGCATTTTTTTAAACTAAGTAAAACAAACAAATTAACACAAGTGAAAGTTGAGTTTAAAGGGCCCAAAAACATACCTAACACAATTTAAGGGGGTTTCCCCTTCGTCACCCGCAGGTAATTCCCCAACAGCCATGTCATCTTTTTTAAAAAAACTAAAAACGGGGTTTTTTGGGAAATACTTTTTAAACCAGCTCTCTTAATAACGCAGATCATCTGCCCTATTTTAAACTTAAAGGTTTTGGCAAAATTTTTTAAACCCAAAAAGCTCTCTTCAAAAAAATTCAGTTTTCATTTTGTCTAAACATCTGTCTATAGCAAGGCTTATCAAAAACCCCAGTTTTAAACTGTCTTTTTCAGGCTATAGCAGTAACCCCAATCTAAAATCACCCTGTCTATAACTTTATTTTTAAATAAAACCAGAAACTTTTAATATAACGGAAAATTTTTAACTTATGACAGGTTTCGTTGTCCCGGGGTCGCTTATTGGGGACGGGAAATCCGAAATCCTTTTTTTTTTTTTCTCATAGGGAGCTCAGCTCCAGGGCTAAACTGAAATATGATACCGAAAGGAAAAAACACAAACCGTCAGGGAATACTTTACAGAGCAAAAGAGAAAATCATAAAATTGAAGGTTTAAAAAAGGGTTTTGGGCATAAAAAAACGCATACATGTCCCAGAGAAACACCCTGGGGGCACACCTGAACGCTTACCCCAGGCTCCCGAAGGGGGGCGACAACCCCCCCAAACCAGATTCCACTAGCCCTGCCTGAAGGGTTTAAGTCACGGATTTAAAAAAAAACCCACGAATTAAACCCTTTAGGGGAGTTGTCAGGCCCCAAAAATTCAGACATTTCCACCGTTTTTTTAAACCCCCCCTCCGGATGGTCCCGGGGGTTGTTTAGGGCACGGCACCACTGTCAAGATGATTAAATCAAGGTGGGGAAAATTATTTTTGTACCCCTCCTTTATCCAATTAAAAGCCTCCCCCAAATTTATTTTTATTTTAAATTGCTGCCGCCCAACCCGGGAAACCGCGAAAAATGACCCACACTTTCCGTTTGGGACATAAATCTGCTTTAATCACGTAAATTACATTCCAATAGAACTTTTTAATCACGACTATTCATCCTCATGTTTGGGGTTAAAAGGGGGGGGTCGCAAAGAGAACAAGTTAAAAATTTGCAGGTACTTTATGAAGCATTAGCTGAATACACTTTTCCAAACCTTTTCCTCTGTATATCGGGGGGGAGGAGGAAGGCCTTAAAACCTTACTTCAGCCTGAAACGCATCTGTCTCAAGGAAAGCGTGTGGAGATATCTGATAGTACGATAAAGGAGGGTTAAAAGCTTTTAAAAGCATTTAAAAAAAACCCAATCTAAATAAATTTAAATAAGAATGTAATGATAAACAGATTTTTGGTTTTTTTTTTTTCCCTTAAATTTCCCAAACTTACCCCCTTTTTAAAAGGGGGTTTTGCCAAAAGTGAGTTCCTTACCTACTTATAATTTTAAAGGGGAAAAAAAACAAATCATGTGAGTCATAAAACGCTGCAGGGGGTGAGCAAGGTGAAGAAAGAGGGAGTGTCTCAAAATTTTACTAAATAATAACTTACAACAGTGGTTTCCCTCAAATACAGAAAGACAGATTTCTTACACTGTACATTTCTCCCCGGGCCCCCTTTAAAAAGCTATTAAATTTTTCCCTGTAATCGGGAAAAGAAGTGAAAACACCCCAATTTCGGCCAGATCACCCCCGGGTCAGCTCCCCGGGTCGTTTTAAAATGTAAACTTTTCAGGTAACAAAAGGGGGACTGAGCAATGTGTAGCTTCCAGGCTTCACTTTTTGTAATCACAAAATTTTTTAAAAAAATTTGTTTTAAAATACCCATTTTGGAGGATCCCACGTAAACATTAATCGTGGAAAAACCCCCCCTTTAAAGGTTTTTTTAAAAATCTTCCAGATTGACTGACCTTTGTGTCTTAAAGGATCTCTCCAGTTTTTATTTTTCCCTTAGAAATTGCTTTTGGGTACCTTCGGGTGCCGTACTTTGCTTACCTAAGCTCCCATAAAATGATTTTCTGGTTGATGCAACACTCTGTTAGGTCACATGAGCGCCCCTTTTAAAAAGCTAAATTTACACGGGTACTTTTGATGGGACGGGAAAGTCTGTTTATTATAAATTTTTTTAAAAGAAATGACTTTGGGCCTCCTGTAGGAATGCATAAAAAGATTAATTTCTGCAATACAAAACCCAAATGCTGTATGTTTATTTAAACTCGAAATGAAATCACATAAACCTTTGCGGGCAATGAAATTTCCTCCCCCAAAAAGCGGGCCAAAAGGGTTGCTTTAAACCAAATAGGTCCCTTGAAGCAGTTTCTAATGAACTAAATGAAGCAAAAAGGGGGGGCCCCTTTAAAAAGGAGAAAAAAGGACCGTTATTTTTCCCCTTATTTAAAAGGGGGTTTTTTCCCAAATAAATGTTGTTTAAAACTTTTAACTCGAATAAAGCAAAGGGAACTTTTCAAAATTAACCCAACTTCTCCCATAACAAAAACTGATGAAAAAATTTTCCACAAATTAACTCTTAAAAAAGACAAAACGGGTTCTTTTGAAAACCATTCCATGTGACTTTTTCATGAAGCTGATTGAGAGAATGCCGAGAGTATGCAAACCCGGGGAAACAAAGCAAAGGGGGGCCCCTTTTTGAAGAATTTAAATTTATAACACAATTAATTTTTTAATTTTCGGGTTTCCTTGCTCAATTCCCCATATGTGTTTTTTCCTTTGGGTTTTTTTCATGTTTTTTAATTTATGAACTCCCAATGCAGAAAAATAAAAAAAAGACAAATCACCCCGGGAAACGGGTTTGTCCCATCAGATTTTTTAACAGAAATTATTAAAAAAAAATTTTTTTATTTTTGGGTTTTTTAAAAGTCCTTTGGGTTTTAGGACAAAAAAAAAATTTTTTTTTTGCTTTAAATTAAATTGGGAAAAAGGGGGTTTTCCCTTCATAATTTCACAAACTTCTCTTACAGGGAATGGTAAACAATTTTTAAAGGGGAAAGTTTTCTGCGCCCAACATTTTAACAAAATACAAACAGAGTTTGGGAACACCAAAAGATTTAAAAGTTTTTTGGGCACTGCCCTTTTCCAAACTCTTTTTCTAAACCCCCAAACCCAAGATACTTTTAACCCAAAAAAGGGAATAAAAATTTAAAAGGGCAAATTTTTGGTTTGATCAAAATTTTTTTGCAAGCCCCCCTTTTGTTACGGGTGTACATTACACATTCAAAAAAAACCCGGTTTTAAAAAAAATTTTCAAAAACAAGAGAAATTTAAGCAAACAATGATTAGTCCATTAAAAGGGTTTATGTTTTAGATGAGGGTATGTGTTAGAATTGAAAAGGGTATATTGTTGGAGATAAAAATAAACATCCAAAAAAAAATTTTTTGGCCCCCTAATCATTGATTTGGGCCCAGAAAATGTTTTTTGTTATGCTCCACTGGAGAGTTTTTTTTTAAAATTATTTTTGGGTGCCCTAAAACATGGAAACCAAAAAAACTGCAGTTCCCCATTCTTTCAAAATAAAATTTTATTATCAGATTTTTTTGCTTCCCATTGGAGCTAAATACAGATTAAAATTACAAAAAATGGGGTTTTCCCTGGGCCTTCAGTTCAAATTTTAAATGTTTTTTACCTGTACACTAGAAGACCCATTTTTGGATCGGGGGCCACCAAAAAAATTCCCAAAACCCGTACTGTAAAAAATTTAGGTTTGGGGTTTTTTCAAATTTTTGGGAAATGGTGAATTTTTGGGGAGCTGGCGTTACAGCGTGGCCCATTTTTGAAAATTACAAAATTTAACCCAAATCAGAATTTTTTTTAAGTTTGGGGAAAGGAAATTTCCTTCTAACTGGGTTCAAAAATTTTAACCCTTTTGAGCTGACTTCTGCATATATACTAGCAGATGGCCTGTCCCAGGACATGGACTGTAATAGAAAAATAAAATCCACACAATGCTTTCCCTTTTGGTTTGCGAAAGGACAGCCACCCCGGGAAAAGTTAAAAGCTTGACGGGTTTAAAGCCAAACGCGTGGGTTAGTGCAGCAGGACACCACATTGCAGGGTACAGGGCACAGTGCACAGTGGAGTAAGTTTGAATTAGATGGTCTCCCCCCGTTTTTAGTTTTGGGGTTTCCCCGTACACTGTGCAGTTCGTACAGTGTTTTAAAGGGTTGGGTGCGGCGGGTGGGGTAGGGCGGGGAGCTGCCTTGCTCACTGTGAGTGCAGCGGGGCTTTTATTTTGCAACCCCCAATTCCTCATGTGGTAAAGTGGGGGGCCAAAATTGTTTTTTGGTTTAATAAACAATTCCCCCGGGTTTTAAAATTTTTGGAGGATGGCAGCCCAAGACCCAGTACCCCCACAGGCTAAAGCAATGCTACCTCAGAAGTTGAGATGTTGGGGTAGGGCCCCGACCAGGGACTGTGCCCCTCTTTCGCCCCAGGTTTGAAATGCTACTGTCAATGGTAAGTGTGTCATCATTATCCCGCAACCTCCACCCATGGGCTGGTAAGGACCACATTGTCCTCTACATAATAATTATTGCAATATATATATAATTATATATCGTTATACAGTATATAGTATCAACCCTTACGTTACACATTTTGGACATCATCTAGAAAGTGAAGACCAGCTGCCTAAAATACTTTTTAAGTACCTTATAGGAATGATCATTTTTAAAATTTACTCCAATTAAAATAATAAGGGCAACGAAAAATTTTAAAAAAAACAACCCTTTTTCTTTTTCAACAACTGTAAAAATTTTAAACTTGTTAAAAGGGAAAAAAGGGCCCCTAAATTTTTAAAACTTTGCAGTGCAACGCCCCTTTAGATTGGTGGCCGCCCTCCCTCGGGAAGGCTTTGGTTTTAGACTACTGAGTTTTTAGGAAACCCAAATATTTTTGGTTTTTTCCCTTTAAAAAATTTGGTCATTAACCTAAGGGGGGGCTTTTGGTACGATTTTTTAAATGTTATGAAAAGTAAAGGAATTTTTTATTAAACCCTATACTTTGGGCCAAATTATTTTTAAATTGGATGTCTAAAAAAAGGGTGGGGCCCTTTAAATTTTGGCCCAAGTTTTCACAGCACCCAGTGTGGGAAAAAAGAAAGGGATACCCAATATTATAAAGTTGGCGTCTGTTTGCTCAAAAAAAAAACACACTCCCAGTGCAATAATGGGCATACGCAGTGGGGAAAAAAGAGTTAAGTTCTGTTTGGTCAAGAGATACCTACCGGCCCCAAAATTTTTCTGGGGTGCATTGCAAATTGGTTGAACACAGGGAAATGAAAAAGGCATTTTTAAAATTTGAGCCCCAATAGAGGGGGCTTGACCCTAATTGTTTATTAGGGTAAGGACAATGGGGCCCCTCATTTCCCCAAACCAAAGGGGTGGAGGGTTGGGGGGAAAAATTATGTTTCCCCTTTAAACCGTTGCAGTGGCAGACAAAAGGGCAGGGCAAAATTTTTTAAAATTTTAACCCTTTTATCAGGAGTAAAAACTCGGGAAGGCAAAAATTCTGTGGCCCCCCTCCCGGCCCTGTGTTTCCTCCAAAATTCAAATAAATTTAAATTTACAATGATTTGGCTACAGGGATCCCAAACACACCCCCTTTAATGACTTATAATTTAGTACAAGGAAAAAAAAAAATGATTGACTAATTTATAACCTGCCATTACTTATGGAAACCTTAAATTTTCCCCTTGGGTTAAATTTATTTGGGAAAAAACTAAGAACGTGAAAACCAGCTGCCTAAAAAATTTTTTTTTAATTTTACCGGGTGTAGGCTGTAGTAAAAGGATAACTCTGATTTCTCATCAAATTAATGGCCCCTTGATGTTTTGGGGCAAAATCAAGTTTAAAATACCACACAATTCAGGCGGGACTAAGGGGAATCATAAAAATTTAAATTAATTCCCCCTCTCAAAGACCATGTACAATAAAAACCAGAATCAAAAAAATTTCCAAAACCACAACTTCCGAGACTGCAACAAACAATCAAGTCATGTTTCTCTGTAACATATACTTAGGGCTTTAATTATCTCATATTTGTAGTGTTTAGGGAATAAATGGCTAAATATTGATTATCTTGGTTATTATAAAAGACTTATTTAAAGTACATTTTCGGCTAAATACACAGCGTGTTTGAGTTTTATGTTTTGCGTGTAGATCAGGGAATGCTTGAATAAATGTTGACTGTTTCTATAGATTTACATGCGTGCACACTATTTTTGGCAGAAATGCACAGCAATTAGCGAGCAGACTGGTGGGCAGAAACACAAGCATGTCCATGCTCCGGAATGGGGGCCGTGATGAGCATCAGGACATCCATTAACTCAGAATATCCTACTAGGCAAGTTGAAAGTGGATTTTCTAACAAGACAACTCCTGTTAATGCATTACTTGAATCCCTGTCACACTTGAAACCTAAAATATTGAACTGTTAGCAGTAAGAATTGTCTGAGATAAACAAAATACTAGCAAAATTACTTGCTGCCGAATCCAAGGCAACTAATAATATTCTGCACAGATTGTTCATACTTCTGCTTTTATTTCCAAAACTTGCAGTGTATATTTGGAAAGGAAATAATGATTATTTTATTGCTTCTAAGGACTGTTTAGAATCAGATACTTGAGTGGTGTTATACCCACTGCAAGTATGGTGTTTCACAGTCTGTTATGTTTACATGGAAAACTATGAAAGTCCTTTTATTGTAGAGGAATTTGATATATATAAAAGACAAATAAATCTATTAGGCATGTAATGAATGGAGATTGTGTGCTTCACTTTCATTTTTACACATTGAGGATATTTAAGTTCTGTTATTTGATTATTGATATTTCCTGAATATGTCATGTAATGAGGCCTTACTATTAATTCCTGTCAAACATGACAAACGTCTGTTAATCTACTAATAATATGTAAACTAAATAACTAAAATATCGCTATTACTTTATATCTTTTTTTCAATATTAGTACATGTACCAGATAGTTGAGCAGAGCACAGGAGATCTGTGTTCTTAGTGTGGTACATGTCAAATAATAATATGTAAACTACATAACTAAAATATCGCAATAATTATATATTTTTTTTATTACTATTAGAACATGTACCAGGTTGTTGAGTACAGGAGGGAATTTGTGTCGTTAGTGTCCTAGCTCATCCTAGTGTGTCCTGACTGTAGTGTTCACTGGTACATTTCGTCAGTATCAAAAATTCCAAAAATGTACTGTCTTATGCAAAACCTTGTTACACCTACTGTATGCAAGTAAACCCTAATAGTAATTGCCCATACTAGTGCTATACATAGGGCCTCATGTAAGAAAACGGTCTAGGTCTAAGACTTTCTTTGTTGCCCATGGCAACCACTCAGATTGCCCCTTTCATTTCCTACAGTGCTCTGAAAAAATGAAAGGGGAGCTCTGATTGGTTGCTATGGGCAACAAAGAAAGTCTTAAACCTAGACAGTTTTCATACATGTCGCCCATAGTGTTTATAAGTAAGAAAAATAGATTGTTTTTCACAAATGGTTCATTAACCTGCTCAGAATCCTTTAAAGGGAACCTGTCACATAGGTTGTGCCCCCCTTGCTGAGGACAGCACAAGCTAGTGTCAGACCTGCTGTTTCCAGCACTATGTCCCTTATTCTGTAAGATGCAGCAGTTTTAGAGCATTTACCCCTCAAATCTTATTCATGAGCAGGTGTTAGTCCCGCCCACCCAAGACTAGCTCCACCCATCTGGCAGTTAGTCACATGTTTCTACCTATTCAAAGTAATAGGTTTATCAGTTGAGGTGGGCGGGACTAGCCTCAGATGGGCGAGGTTTGAAAAAAACTGACTCTTCGAATAACTCTTTTCTGGCTGAAAACTGCAGATTTGAGCACTAAATACTTTAAAACGACAGTAGCTTGTGCTGCCCTCAGCAAGGGGGTATAATCTATGTGACAGCTTCTCTTTAAGGTCCCTTTCCTGCATACATTTATAATGGCAGTGTTGAGCATGGCATAAATGCAGATCTGGCATGATCCCCAGCTGGAATATGACTGTGACAGATAGCCTCCCTATACTACTACTGTCAAAGATCAGAGAAAACCCCAATCCTAAACATTTAGCTCAAAGCATTGATTGATTGGTGCATACAGAGTAAAAAGGTTCTCTTTGACCGGTTGCTGTCAGTCTTAGTAGGTCACGGTGGCTGATTAGGTCATTAAGACAGCCTGGGGCCTAATAAAGGACCACTGGGCTGTCTATGCACAGTGTCTGTTAGGGATAAACTGATGTATACCATAGAACAAGAAAATCTAGGTCACTCACCACTCTTGTATGTTCATGTAGAAGCCGTATGCACAAGTGCTCGTATGGATCTCTCCGGAAGCTCCGCTGGCTGGGCGGCAAGTAATCGGAAAAAAAGACAGGTGTGCACGCTGGCAAGGAAGTAGTCACAAGACGACACCAAGTGCTTCCGTGTAGAATAACGAGCAGCTTTATTGTAGAAAATAGTTAAAACAGCACGCACAGCATACAAGGCAGCCTGTAAATAACTGACGCGTTTCGAGCTATTGCAGCTCTTGTTCACAGTCTGGTATGTACTACTAATGCTTCACTTAAATAAAACATTAAAACCAATCACAGTGCAGCCTTTCATGACGTAAGCAATCATGACGTAATGCTCTGAGGGAGAGGCCAAACCAGAGGCAGACCGGCCATGGTGAGTAAAGTTAACCCTTACATGGAAAGTGATAGTAACACTAATAGATATACGTTAAATCCGTTCTATAATTTAGACCCACCGGAAATCTAGTATCCAAATTTAAGATCCAGTATGCCTGTCGTAGCCTCAACCTCTTGAGCCAGTCCCCACCTCTGTAGGGAGAGTCCACCATTTCAATGGCATAGCATGTTAACCCATTTGTTTCTCCTTTGTGTTTTTCTATGAAGTGCCTAGCCGCACCCGAAACCTGTGTCTGGGCATTTTTTATATTGCTAATGTGTTCCGCTATTTTGATTTTAAATTTTCGCCTTGTACTTCCAAAATATTTTTTATTGCAAATGGCACACTCAATTACGTACACCACGTGGTGACTATTACAGTTGAGAAAACTTTTTATGGGGTAACAGTTGACATCGTGTGCATCACAAAAGTTATTTGTTTTTTTGCACCACTTGCATATATTGCATCGTGGGCCTCCACATTTGAAAAAGCCTTTTTGGGCCAACCATGTTTTTCCCGTTTTTTTCTCACATAAAGTACTTGGTGAAATGATATTACCAATAGTTTTATTCCTCTTGGGAACACAATGTACCCCTTGATCAATGATTTTACTAAGGACAGGATCTTGTCGCAATATATTGATATTGCGCAAAAAAATAGATTTAATCTCCTTAAAATTGTTACTATATTTAGTGGTAAATGTAAGATTACCATTATGTTTTTTCATTACCTCGTTGTTCTGTTTATTCTGTAGTAACTGATGTTGAGTTTTATTTTTGATTTTTTCTTTAGATTTTTTTAGGAGGTTCTGTGAATATCCCCTGGTTTTTAATCTGGTATCCACTATTTTTTCACATTGTTCATAATCTTCCTGTAGAGTACAGATTCTTTTAATTCTTACATACTCGCCATATGGTATGGCAGCGATGGTATTGGGTGCATGACAACTGGTGGCCTTGAGGATAGAATTTCCAGTCCCCGGTTTAGTATAAAGGGTAGTAACCACTTTACCGGTAGCCAGATCGCCTGTTAGATAAATGTCTAGAAAAGGAATACCTTCCCTACTCCAATTTCCTGTGAAGTGTAAGTTACAATCATTGTGATTGATATAATCAAAAAAGGATTGTATGAGCGCTACATCGTGACCCCAAATGATGAGGAGGTCATCGATGTAGCGCCCATACCAATTGATGCAACCGGCAAAGGGATTGTGCTCACTAAAGATGACATGGTGCTCCCACCATGCCATCATTAGGTTAGCTAGCGCCGGGGAAGATGTGGCTCCCATAGGCGCACCTATAAGTTGTAAATAAAATGTGTCCAAGAATTTGAAATAATTACTCTTTAGTAAGTCTTCTATGGTCATAAGTATGAATTCCTGGAGACCCATGTCATAGGTACTATATCGTGTGAGGAAGAAAGAAACAGCAATGACCACAAGGTCATGTGGAATGCTGGAATACAAGCTAGTGACATCACAGCTTACCCAGGTAAGATCAGCATTCCACTCCCTTCCAGACAAAATTTGTAACACTTCCTTAGTATCTTTTAGGTATCCCGGTATTTTACAAACAATGGGTTGTAAGTACTTATCAAGCCATACACTAAGTTTTTCATTGAGTGAGTTGTTACCTGCAATGATGGGTCTCAAACCTGGTGGGAATTTGTCTTTGTGGATTTTGGGAGCACCATAAAAAATGGGAATGACTGGGTCTTTTACATATAAATACTTTCTTTGTTTCTCAGTTATGGCCCCCAAGCTCACACCTTCCTCCAGGTGGGTCTAAATCATAGAACGGATTTAACGTATATCTATTAGTGTTACTATCACTTTCCATGTAAGGGTTAACTTTACTCACCATGGCCGGTCTGCTTCTGGTTTGGCCTCTCCCTCAGAGCATTATGTCATGATTGCTTACGTCATGAAAGGCTGCACTGGGATTGGTTTTAATGTTTTATTTAAGTGAAGCATTAGTAGTACATACCAGACTGTGAACAAGAGCTGCAATAGCTCGAAACGCGTCAGTTATTTACAGGCTGCCTTGTATGCTGTGCGTGCTGTTTTAACTATTTTCTACAATAAAGCTGCTCGTTATTCTACACGGAAGCACTTGGTGTCGTCTTGCGACCACTTCCTTGCCGGGAGTTCAGCGTGCACACCTGTCTTTTTTTCTGATGTATACCATAACAAATTCTTGTGAATTTTAGGTGCACAGGCAGTATTATACTGATATACATACCGACAAGTCACATTATTATGACTACCAGCTAATTTCCAGAGTTGTGTGCAGCACAGACAGCAGCTAGATGTGCTGGAAGTGACTCAGAAAGGCCCTGGTAGATTATTACAGGTATCAGGAGTCATTCTGACCACATCCCACACCTGCTGGAGACGGTGTGGAGGGAGGACCCATAGAGCAAACATGATGACTGAGGTGGTGCCATTGATGATAAATTAGGCTTAAGTCAGGGGAATTAGTGGGTCAGGGTAATACTAGAAAGTCTTGGTCATGCTCTTTCAACCAATGTCGTACATTTCTAGCCATTTAATATATCACAGTGTCTTGCTGGAAAATTCCATCCAACCCAGGGAAGACAATCAGCATGTACAGTTGCACGCAGGGGCGTAGTTATAGGAGTGTAGAGGTAGCAGTCACTACTGGGTCCTGCTGCCTGAGGAGCCCCAAAAGCCCATCTGCCACATAAGGGGATATTAGTAATGAAAATTAAACGTGGTAGATGAGAGTCCCTATTTTACTTTTTGTACTAGTGCATATGAATTACGCCTCTGGGTGTACATGATCAGCAAGGATGGATTCATATCCAAATCAGTTGAGATGCCTTCCACATGAATGAAAGGACCCAGATAATGCCACCAAAACAGCCCTCTGACCATAATTGCTGCCACCATCAGCTTCTGTTCTTCCAGCAATGGTTGCAGGGTGTTGGTTCCCTAAAGTTCCCTCTATCCATTGAATGAAGCAGAAAATGTGACTCACTGCTGTGAAAATTAAAGCTTTTTCTGCAGATGTAACTTTGTTAGCAGAAGTGCAGTGATCATCTGTCTTCTTCAGAGCCTCATATGCAGTTTGGTATTGAAACAATGCTGTGTTTTAGTATGACACGCAGATGACAGGTGCCACTCTTAGAATCGCTTCACACTTCCCTTATCTGGGTAGTTACAGGTGCAAAACTGACCAAACAACTGAAGTGGGAATGCAGCCTGACAGGGTAATGTCAGCGCCAGCTAGAAAGTTGAGGGCCAAGAACCCACTATAGCGTCAATGAACGCACTCCTTTTACACTATCATGAGATGATTCCAGATTATGACAGAACCTGTTCTGTTAAACGCTGATACATGTAGAGCCCCTCCACCCCCGAAAGAGTGGAGAGGGTGTCAGCAGTAATTTTGTCAAATAACTTATTTGTCGAAAAAAAATCTTTGAAATACAGCTTATGTTGTTGTCATACATTACAGGCAGGTTATTATTGTGGGATATTGTTTTCTGTGCCAAAGAGTTACTTTTTCACTTATAAGATGCAACGTCTTTGAGATACAGCTTGTGTATTTGTCACATACACACATTTACATTAAACAGAGTATGTTTTATTGTAAATTTTTGATCAAACAGTATGTTAGACACAGAGGTGGCAGGTCCTTCACATGGGAGGGGCAGTGGCACAAATTTTCCTGAAACAGGCCCAGGTTGCAGCACAGTAGTGGGACATCACAGTAGGGGTCAATCAGTGAGGCCAGAGCTACCGGTGTCATCAGGCGGCCATGTGCTGACCACCAAGCTAACAGTTCTTGAATGGTTGACTAGGTCATCCACTTTCTCCCAGATGACATCTGACAACCCCAACAAAGAGTCGGTGGTTTCGTCAGACACAACCTTTAGTTGGCATTGCCCGGGAGCAGGTCAGGGGCCCTCACCTGTCCTCAACCCGCCTCTGTCCCGTTCAGTTCCCACAGCCAGAGAACTACTATGTGCTGTGGACTCTGCACCACTATACAGCGAGGATGAACTATTTGAGGACAGTGGGCAGCAAAGAGGTGGAGCAGACATTCGCTGCTTCTTGCAGTAGGTGGGCAAGTAGTAATGAGGAGAGTGGCATGGGTCAGGGTCAGGCTCAACACCGAGGCTGTTGAAGAGGACAGCAGTGACGGGCAAATACTAATTGATAACAATGTAATCGATCGCACTTGGGAGCCGGGTGAAGCAAGGGCTTCATTATTATCGTCATGATAAGAGGGCGGCAGCTTGCGTGTCAGGCAGCGGCGCAGCCAGCAAATCGGTAGTGTGGCCGGGAGTCAGCAGGGTGGCAGTAGTTCAAGGTCAGGAGCCAAATGGCCATGGGTTTGACCACCCGCTTCGCAGGTCCCTTCAGATCCATAAAGTAGCGGCGCAGAGGCTCACGGAGGAAGCGGTGGTAGCAGTCAGTCACTGCGGAGTGTTGGTGGTAAAATCACCTACTTGGCAGTGTCGCAGTTTTTTGACAAGACACCAGAGGAGGCGAACATGGGTATATGTAGAATCTGTCGGCAGAAAGTAAAGCGTGGCCAGAGGCCTAATGTTGGCACCATGGCACTGCGTCAACATATGCAGCATCACCATCCAGTGGCCTGGGAGAAACGTGTCTCAGATGTGGTGGTCCATCCTGCCGCAGCAACAGCAGCAGCACCCAGTCGCACGCATCCCATTTAAAGCAGTCAAGGCTCCACCACCTCTGCCAAAGGGAGCTGTCTGTCTTTCCCATGATCTACCGATCCAGATGCTCCAGCTCCTCGCCACTCATGGCGCCAGTAGTCGTGCACCGAGAGGATTGGCAAGAGTAAGCAGTATGCGTCCAGCCATCCCTAAGTGCAGAAGCTGACCGTGTTCCTGTCCAAGTTGGTGGTACTGCAGTCGCTCCCTTTTCAAGTGGTGAACTCTGCACCATTCAGAGTACTGATGGCTTGTGCCAAGCCAAAGTGGAGAGTCCCAAACTGTCATTTCTTTTTGAAAAAGGCAGTACCAGCCCTGCACAAATATGTAGAAGAGAAGGTGGGCCAGTCCTTGAGCCTGTTGGTGTCTACCAAAGTGCACGGCAGCGTGGACATGTGGAGCTGTAACTACGGTCAGGGACAGTACATGTCTTTTACAGCCCACTGGGTGAATATGCTTCCTGTCCAGCATCACCAGCAACTTGGACAGCAGACGCCGCTTTCTCCTCTACGTTGTCAAACTGCTGATCCTGCGCCAATGTCCGCCTCCTCCTCCTCCACCACCTCAGCCTTCACTGCAGCGACAAGTCTTAGTGCTCCTCCAGTATACCACACGTCACGCAGTTCTAAACCTGGTTTGCCTGGGCAAACGAAGTCACACAGGAGAGGAACTGCTCCGTGTCATGAAAGATGAAAACGATTTGTGGCTTTCTCCGTGACACATGAAAATTGGAACCATGGTGACAGAAAATGGAAAGAATATGGTGTCCACACTGTGCTGAGGAGGTCTGAGCCATACGCCCTGCATGGTGCACGTGTTTAATCTGGTTGTCAAATGGTTCCTCACATCTTCCACCCATCTGCAAGACATTCGAAAAATGACCAGGAAATTTTGCATGCACTTCAGCCATTCCTACACTGCCAAGCACACCCTCCTTGAGCTGAACAGAACAGATAAACTATGAACAGAGAAAAACAAAAGAAAAAAACAGAGAGACATCTATAAACAGAGAAAGGCCAATAATGATTTCTTGATGATCCGAGTGGACAGGAATACTCCACTCTGTAATTTTGATGTCAGCCATTGGCAGCTCATGCGTGACACCTGCCGTTTGCTCAGTCTATTGGAGAAGGTTAAGTAATTTGTCAGTCGCCAGGACTACGGGATGATTAATGTAATTCCACTGCTTCATGTCCTGGAACAGATGCTGCAAAATCTGTCTGGTCAGGGGACTGGAGACGTGGCAACTACATCTCACGGCCACATAAGTCCGGTGGGAACTGAACTGGAGGAGGAGGAGGGCAACAACATTGGAGCACAAGCAATGTCTGGTGAAATGAGTAGTTTTTTTATCCAGATGACAGGAGATGAGGAGCAGGAGCAGCCAGAGGAGGCAGTGGGAAATGAGGAAGATGAGGCCGATGACCCAGACACACCGTGGCAGTATACAGTGGAGATGGAGGCAGGGAGTCCCTCAGAGTCACTTGCGCAGATGGCCCACTGCATGCTGATTTGCCTGGGTAGTGACAGCCGAATAGTCACCACCCGGCAGAGGGATGATTTCTGACTCTCCACCCTTTTGGACCATCGCTACCGGTCCAAAATGGGGGCCTCTTTTTCACCTCCCCAGAGGGAAGAAAAACTCAAGTATTATTATTATTATTATTATTTTGGAGCTCCCTTAGTTCCAGAATGCTGTACAATCGAGGGGATTATATATATTACATAGGTAAATCAAGTACAAGGTGACAAAAACAAGTGGTCCAGAGGGAGAGAGGGCCCTGCCCATGAGGGTTTACAGTCTACAGGGAAGGTTGAAAGAGACAGAAGGTGAGGGGCAGACATGTTTGTGAGATGGAGTAGTGCAACAGCGTTATTGGTGGTTACAGGCAATCCTGAAGAGATGAGTTTTCAGGTTACCTTTGAAGCTAGTGAGAGTGGGGGAGAGTCTGAGGTGATGGGGCAGTGAGTTTCAGAGTGTGGGGGAAGCACAGGAAAAGTCTCGGAGACAGTTATGTGAAGAGCTGATTAGTATTGAGCGATTACGTTGGCTATCGACATCAGGCGATAGTCGATAGTCAGCCACCATCGATAAGGTTTTTCGATAGTCGATAGTCGATCATCTCCGATGACCATTAAAGTCTATGGGAGAGCAACAACACCTTCATTCTTACACCCAAACAGGGCTGGAGAAGCTGGAATTAACAGCCACAACAGTCAAATGGATACCTGCTACATCTTAGGCACAACACTTAGGCAGTAAAAGCCACAGAAAAAAAGTCACACACCATTCACTATCCCTGTCTTGCACCACAGCATGACCCTTAAACCTGCATCACCCACAAATTAAAAAGTGCCAGAAGGCAGTATTATTTGAACCATCATTTTACTTGAACTGGACATTGAATATCCCTTTCCTGGAACGCAGCATGACCCAAAAAACCTGCATGCCCCACAGATTAAAAAGTGGCAGAAGAAAGTAGTCTTTGAACCACCATTTTAGTTGAACTGGACATTGACAAACCCTGTCCTGGACCGCAGCATGACCCTTAAACCTGTCTGACCCACAGATAAAAAGTGCCGGAAAAAGTAGTCTTTCAACCACCATTTTAGTTGAACTGGACATTAACTATACCTGTCCAGGGCTAGAGCATGAGCCCCAAACCTGCATGACCCCCAGATTTAAAAAATGCCGGAAAAAGGAGTCTTTCAACCACCATTTTAGTTTCACTTGACATTGACTAAACTGTCCTGGACCGCAGTATGACCATTAAACCTGTCTGACCCCCAGATTAAAAAGTGCGGAAAAAGGAGTCTTTCAACCACCATTTTAGTTGAACTGGACATTGACTATACCTGTCCTGGACCGCAGTATGACCATTAAACCTGTCTGACCCCCAGATTAAAAAGTGCTGGAAAAAGGAATCTTTCAACCACCATTTTGGTTGAACTGGACATTGACTATACCTGTCCCGGGCCACAGCATGACCCAGGGCCGGAGTTACAGTGGGTGCGGTGAGAGCCCAGGCTGGTGTCCGTCATCTATTAACACGCAGGTTAAAATGCCCTGATGACGCAGCAACGAAAACTGTCGTGCTGAAGCAGAGTGCGGAAGTGGAAGTGTGAGAACTCCAGCCTTCCTCAGTACACAGTCAAGACCTGGGTAGCGCTTGCCCCTCCGTATGAGTGCGGACCAATTGAGCTTCACTTGGAAATACTGTTGGTTAACGCTCCTGTTACACCCAGGTGCCCTTTTTCTTGGCATTCTTTTTCTCATTTTACTCAACGTGCTGGAGGAAATGGTCTCTGTACTTTGTTCTCTGTCCGTGCTCCATACTCCATGTCCTCTGAATAACCTACATCTGGTCAAGTTTTCCTGTACCTAACTCGTACAATACAGAGGAATTTTTTTAACAGCTATTTTGTACATGCAAGTTTTTTAGTAGTTTAATTCTAGAAAACACATTTTTAAAATAGGATGGAATCCCACCATGTCTTTGTTTCTCTTTTTTTTAATTATATTAAATGGGTTGTCTCAATACAGGGATTGATAGCTATGTTAAAGATCTTGCAAAAACAAGTCATTTTGCAATATGTGTCCATTAACAGTGTCCTACCTATTCCTGTTTCTGACAGCACCATCACCCTTGAGCCACTCTTGACAATTGTGAAGAACAAATGTCTGTTAGAAACAACATTTTTTATAATAGGACCTGTAGTATAGCTGCATGTCACAGCAAAATGCCCCCAAAAATTCAAAACATGACCCATGAGCCACTTTGGACAATTGTGAAGAACAAATGTCTGTTAGAAACAACATTTTTTATAATAGGACCTGTAGTATAGCTGCATGTCACAGCAAAATGCCTCCAAAAATTCAAAGCATGACCCTTGAGCCACTTTGGACAATTGTGAAGAACAAATGTCTGTTAGAAACAACATTTTTTTTATAATAGGACCTGTAGTATAGCTGCATGTCACAGCAAATGCCCCCAATTATTCAAAACATGACCCATGAGCCACTTTTGACAATTGTGAAAAACAAATGTCTATTTGAAACAAAATTTTTTAGAATAGGACCTGTAGTATTGCTGCATTTCAAAGCAGCATGACCCAAAAAATTATAAATATGACTTCTCAGCCACTGTTAAAATTGTGAGGGAGAAATGCCACTTAAAAGCCACATTTCTGTTCCAAAGGACCATAATTTATTGCTGTATCTCACAGCAACATGACCCAAAAAATTATAAATATGACTTCTCAGCCACTGTTAAAAATTGTGAGGCAACATGACCCCAAAACCATTGACAATGCGAGAAAATCTAAAGATGAAGTGAGTAAATGGAATTGGTTTTGTCATGAAACCTTGGTGTCTTTTACAGTCTCTCACAGCAAAACCAGCAAAATGAACTGTTGGAACTGAGAATAAAAATTGCAGTAAGAAATTATCATTTTAAAAATAAGTTTTTCAAGAGGACCATTTCTGTTTGGAGAGGAATGTGAAGTAGACCTCGGCAATTGGGGCCACAAAATCATCAGAGATCCATGCCTGATTCATCTTGATGAAAGTCAAACGATCCACATTATCTGTGGAAAGCCGGATGCGTTTGTCTGTAATGACTCCTCCGGCTGTGCTGAAGGTCCGCTCATATATGACGCTGGCTGCTGGGCAGGACAACACCTCTATGGCGTGGCGAGCCAGCTCGGGCCATTCGTCCATTTTGGATACCCAGAAGTCTATTGGGTCCGGAACACATACAAAAACATCGGTGTTGAGACGCAGATAGTCGTGCACCATGATCTTAAGCTGGTCTCTGGGTGTTGTATGTGTGCCCTGCATTGCATGCGTTGGTGAGGTGGTAAATAAAGATTGCCAGAGGTCACCCATTAGGCTTCTGCCACCTTGCCTGCTGCTGCTGCTGCTGCTACGGCTACTTGGCACTCTACTGCTGTCACGTCGCTGGCGTTGTTCCACCGTGACATTTGAAGAACGTGAAGCAGACGCAACAGATGTCTCCAGTTGATCAATCAGCAAGGTCTCCATTTCCTGCATTTTACTCTCTATTTGGGTGGGTGGAAGGAAAGTGCTGAGTTTTGTTTTGTACCGGAGATCCAGGAGGGTGGCCACCCAGTAACTGTTGTTCATTTTGATGCCTTAATGCGAGGATCATGTTGGAAGAAATGGAGCATCCAAGCACTCATGTGAGAGATGGAGCCTTGATTTTCCAGCCTCTGGGTCGAGGGGCACTAGCAAACTCACCTTCCTCATCTTCCTCCTCCGCCTCAAATTCGCGCCAACCTCTTTCCAAGGCAGGGACGTCGGTAACATCGGTGTCTAGGAATACCTCCTCCTCCTCTTCCTCCTCCTCCTCCGCTGCCTCCGGCACAGCTTCAACACAGCCCTGACTTGCCTGAGATGATGCACCCTGAGAGCTGATGCGCCACCTTGCACTAGCTCTGGACCCCGAACCACTGCCTAATGAAGACCGATGAAATTGTGAAACTGTCGGGCCTTGTGGATTTGACGGAGAGAAAAGGCTCTGTGTTCGCATCTGTGTCGTCTCCTCCTCGTCGCTGGCGGGACCTGCTGTTTCAGAGTGTGCAATGATCATTCTAGAACTAAGATTACCACAATGCTCATGCTGACAAGGGCATTGTCCGCACTGACCATTTTGGTGGCTTCTTCAAAACTGGCAAGTATGGTGCAGAGCTCTTTCACTGCCTCCACTCTCGGTGGCTCAACACCCGAGGTCCGCACCGCTGCTTGTCAGGCCATGTGTCACTTCGTATGCGTAATGGCATTGCGCTGCTGCCACAATCGTGGAGCATTGTGGTGGGTGGAATTCCAGCGTGTTGCCATGTCAACAATGAGACGGTTGATGGGGAGGCCGAGCTGACGCTGCAACGCAGCCAGGCGGGACGAAGCAGGGTGCGAACGACGGAAGTGCGAACTCAGACCTCGAGCTTCTTCAACAGGCAGTCCAGACCGGGTAGCTCTTTAGAAATTTCTGGACGACCAGGTTCATGACATGTGCCAGGCAAGGGATGTGCTCCAGCCTACCGATCTTAAGGGCGGCCAGCAGATTTCGCCCGTTATCGCAATACCACCTTGCCCGGCACAAGGTTCTTGTCACCCAGCCAGCGCTCGGTCTCGTTGCGGAGAGCCGTCCACAGCTTCTGACCTTTGTGGGGACGGTCTCCAAGACAGATTAATTTCAACACGGCTTGGTTTCTCTGGGCACGTGATGCCACCAGAGGACCTTGGGGGAAAGAGCCCTGCACCATCCCTGCGGTTTTGAAGAGCGTGCGCTGAGCCTGAGAGCAACCGTTACCACCAGAGACATCCACCCAGCTCACCCAGTGAGCTGTCACAGAGATATAGCGGCCTTGGCCGTGCTTACTAGTCCATGTGTCGGTGGTCAGATGGACTTTTCTGGCCACAGATGCAGACAACGCGCTTGAAATTTTAGATGACACGTGGCTGGCCAGGGCAGGGACGGCTTTTCTGGCAAAGAAATGCCTGCTCGGCATCTGGTATTGGGGGTAGGCAAGGGCCATGACGTGGCGGAACCCATCTGTGTCCACCAGATGGAAAGGCAACATTTCCAAGGCCAAAAGCCTGGCAATGCCGACATTCAGGCTTTTGGCTTTGGGATGGTTTGGGTTAAAGTGTTTCTTCTGCTCCCAAACCTGGAAGACAGAAGGCTGGCTGCTAGACTGGCCGCTGTACGGAGTGCAGGTCGTCAAACTGGCGGAAGGAGAAGGGGTAGGATGGGTCTCTGGTGGTGCTGGTGGTACTTGGGCGACGGTGGAGGCTGAAGCGGAGGCTGATCCCTGATCATGACTCTGAGAGACATGGGCAGCTGAGGAACGCTTGGTGGTGGCGGAGGAGGCGGAGACAGAGGGTGTGACAGTGGTTGGAGGCCCGGCGTCGGTCTGGCCTTTTTTGGCCAAGTGTTCCCTCCATTTCAACTCATGCATTCGCTGCAAGTGACTAGACATGTTGGTGGTGGTTAACCACTTAAGGTTCTTGCCTCTACTTATGCGTTTACGGCAAAGGCGGCATATGACATCGCTGGGTGAATCAGAGGCTTGCTCAAAGAAGGCCCAGGCTTGAGAGGTCCTGGACCTTTTTGACGGCGATAAGTGAGGAGCGGGGTTTGCGCTGACCGTGGCTGGTGGAATCATATCAGCGGACTTCTGCGACCGCCCTCTACCTTTTTGTGGCGGGACCCGTATTGACACTACCCCATCGTCTTCCTCCTCGTCCACTGATGAAGCACTCGCAAGCATATTCTGCGTAAAAGACAACGATGGATCCGCAATGTCGTCATCATCATCATCATCAACACAGGTGACTTGGTCGTCCTGACTTTCTGCATCCAGAAGCTGCGGGCTACAAGCAAGAGGGCCTGCAAGGCGTTGCCGACTGCCCGGGATTTTTGCCGATTGACCGGCTTCCTTCTCCTCCTCTGATGGCATCAGTAACTGGGCGTCAGAGCAGACTAAATCATCCTCTTGATCTTTTAACATGCCTTCTGACCCAAACCGCATTTTGTCATCAAGAGGTCTTCAGACAATGGATTATCCACAGTGGTGGGTACACGAGTTGACATTTGGGCTGCTTCATGTTGGACGGATGCTGATGATGCTGATGACGACATTTGTGGCCGTGACTGGGAGGACGAGGAGGTAAGACTGCTAGATGCAGGTTGAATTAACACTGAAGGACAGATTGGCGACGCTGTTCGTTACTGAGATTCACAGGGCCCTGACCAGTGATGACAGGCTAACGGTCCTGCAAACTGACGATCCGCTGGCATGCGTGTTGTCGCCAGCAATGGATGGAGCTCCTTCTCTCGTACCTCTACCTCAATGTTCTACCCCCATCTTTGCTCGCTTACCACCTGCATTTCGCTCCATGTTCAGAAATATAAAATTTGAGAAGGTATGGAATAGTTTTGGAAAGTCTCTTATTAAAAGACGGCAAATCACAGCTATTCTCAAATCCCTCTAATCAAAACAAAATTGCTGGATTCAAATTTAACTGCAAGGTGTTCTCTATCAACAAATCTGGATGGGCAAAAGTGCAAAAACACGTATCTGTTATTGTTTTCGTATAATACACGGTATTTTTTGCACCTTTCAATTCACCTGTGGTGACTATAAAATTGCTGTTTTCAGATTTACGTTCAAGCTGCGTCAATGAACAAAGCTGTAGTGCGCCAAAGTCAAAAAAACACGTATCTGTTATGTTTTCGTATAATACACGGTATTTTTTTGCACCTTTCAATTCACCTGTGGTGACTATAAAATTGCTGTTTTCAGATTTACGTGCAAGCTGCGTCAATGAACAAAGCTGTAGTGCGCCAAAGTCAAAAAACACGTATCTGAAATGTATTCGGATAATAAAAGGTATTTTTTGGCACCTATCAATTCACCAGTGGTGACTACAAAATTGCTGTATTCAAATTTAACTGCAAAGTAGATCTATCAACAAAGCTGGCCTGCGCTAAAGTGAAAAAACACGTATCTGTAATGTATTCGGATAATAAAAGGTATTTTTTGGCACCTATCAATTCACCAGTGGTAACTACACAATTGCTGGATTCAAATTTAACTGCAAGGTGGCTCTATCAACAAATCTGGACTGGGCAAAAGTGCAAAAAACACGTATCTGTAATGTATTCGGATAATAAAGGTATTTTTTGGCACCTATCAATTCACCTGTGGTGACTACAAAATTGCTGTATTCAAATTTAACTGCAAAGTAGATCTATCAACAAAGCTGGCCTGCGCCAAAGTGAAAAAAACACGTATCTGAAATGTATTCGGATAATAAAAGGTATTTTTGGCACCTTTCAATTCACCTGTGGTGACTAAAAATTGCAGTATTCACATTAAGTGCAAGGTGCCTCAATGAACAAAGCTGTAGTGCGCCAAAGTCAAAAAAACACGTATCTGTAATGTATTCGGATAATAAAAGGTATTTTTTGGCACCTATCAATTCACCAGTGTAAACTACACAATTGCTGGATTCAAATTTAACTGCAAGGTGGCTCTATCAACAAATCTGGACTGGGCAAAAGTGCAAAAAACACGTATCTGTAATGTATTCGGATAATACAAGGTATTTTTGGCACCTATCAATTCACCTGTGGTGACTACAAAATTGCTGTATTCAAATTTAACTGCAAAGTAGATCTATCAACAAAGCTGGCCTGCGCCAAAGTGAAATAACACGTATCTGAAATGTATTCGGATAATAAAAGGTATTTTTTGGCACCTATCAATTCACCTGTGGTGACTAAAAAATTGCAGTATTCACATTTAAATGCAAGGTGCCTCAATGAACAAAGCTGTAGTGCGCCAAAGTCAAAAAACACGTATCTGAAATTTATTCGGATATTACAAGGTATTTTTGGCACCTATCAACCTGTGCTGACTTGCTGGATTCTAATTTAAGTACAAGGTGGATATATCAACAAAGGTGGAATGGGCAAAATTGAAAATGAACACCTATCTGAAATGTATACTGATAATAAAAGTGGAGTTTTGCACCTAACAAAGAGACCTGCAGTTACTAGAAAAGATGTGTATCCTATAAGTTCAGGCTGCCCAATATCCAGGAAATATTTCAATAGAAAACTGTTAATAATAAAGCTATTGCAATGTCTACACTAAGTCTTGGTGAACTTTATCCAGTATTCTTTATAGAGCCTGTCTGTGTTCGCCCGGGGGGGGCCCTCCCTCCGCTCCCCCCGTGACTTTACAGCGGTAAATACTCCTTTACAATTCTCTACCTAACTATATAAAATCTTCCAATCTCTAATCTAACTAAATTGTAAGGATCACAGCTAATAGTAGAGGTTTCTCTGTGAAGAAATATAATAATTTCGCTGAGCTGTTTGGACACAAGCAGAGCGCACGTCCTTCTGCTCTGAGACGCTGAGAGACACTGAGGCTGAACAGGAAACGCTGTTCTATGTAAAACGAGGTCATGTGATTTTTCCAGCCAATCGCAACCATACACATCCCAGTCATGACGTCGCACACACATCTCACCCTGCTCTATTCTGTAATCTGATTTGCTGTCCGCCAAAATTACAGGAAGCGCCGAAAATGGCGCGATCTTAATAGATGATGCACAGATTTTAGCCTTAATTATTGCATGATCTAAAAATTTCGATCACCATAAAAACCTTGCCGATTTCAACTTTGTCGATAATAATCGCTCAACACTAGAGCTGATAAGAGGAGAGCAGAGAAGAAGGTCCTGTGAGGAGCAGAAATTGCATGAGGGGAGGTACCTAGAGATTAAGGCAGAAATATATGGAGTGGAGAGGTTATGGAGAGCCTTGTAGGTCAAGGTTACTAACTTGTACTGGATTCACTGGGCAATGGGTAGCCAGTGAAGAGATTTGCAGAAGGGAGAGGCAGAGAAGTAATGAGGAGAGAGGTGAATCAGACGGGCAGCAGACTTAAGGAAGGATTGGAGGGGAGCAAGGAGGATGGGAGGCCACAGAGAAGAATGTTGCAATAGTCTAGGCCTGACATGATGATGGCATGGACAAGCATTTTTGTGCTTTCAAAGTGAAGAAATGAGCAGATTCCGGAGATATTTTTAGGTGGAAGCAGCAGGCAGAGGTGAGGGTTTGGATGTGTGGTTTGAAAGGCCAGTTGGAGTCAAAGGTTATCCGAAGGCAGCGGACTTGCTGAGCCGGTGAGAGAGTGCAACCATTGACAGTGATAGAGAGATCTTTCTACGCCATCGTCCATCCTCTCACAGGTCTGACCGAGGTGTTCCTCAGCACTCACGTACCACTGCTACGGCTGCTGTGCTGCCAGATTTTTAATGTGATGGTAAAAAACCTGTGCTGTATAGACTACAGCACGGATTTTTCATTGCTGTCTATGCAGTACAGTGTACCGTCAGATTTTCAGCGGTTTTAAAATACTAAAACTGCCAAAAATCTGATTGAAAACCTGTGCTGTGTAGACATTAGAGTTTGGCTTTAGAGGTTGCAAAGACTTGAGACTGGGGGTTGTAGGAGCAGTACCAGCTCCATCAGCAGCAACCTGAGTCTGGAGTCATTGATGAACAGCTTTCTTCACCCACCTAGTGAGGAAGGTACTCTCCAGCAGCAGCAGCACCTGGAGCAGACCCTGAACCCTGGATTCTTCTGACAACCTGCCTCAGCTACTATTCTGATGCTGCCACCCGCCTGATGACACGCATCTGATGCTGCTGCTGCTGTTGCTGCCGCTACCTCCACACTGTGTAATTGTGTCAATCTGTGGCTTACTCATGCTGCTGCCACCTCCACAATCTGTTATTGTGCCACTCTGTGGCCTACTCATGCGGCTGCCAACTGACCACTCTATCACTCGACCACCCTGTCGTTTCCTAATGCTGTTTCCACCCTTCACCACTCTATGACATTGCCACTATGTTTGGTTTTCCCCTTATTTTAATCTGTCAGAAGGAATGAAAAGGACAAACACAACCGATTGTGTCTTCAGAGAAGTCTTAAGGCCAGTATGACATGGTCCTTTGTTTGCATCGGGATTGTCTTATGATTAGGTAGCCAAAAACAGGAGTGGATACAAAACACAGAAGACATGCACTATTCATTTACTTGTTATCTCTTTATTGCATCAACTCCTGTTTCTTTTTGGATTTAGTAATACTGATGGATTATTGACTGACTGAAAGCGGACACTAAAGGATCAAAGGAAGGGCAAAATGATCAGTGACATCAATGCAAAATTACTGACAACACCCTCCACTCTTTTTTTTGGGGGGTGGCTCTACATGTATCAGCATTTAACAGAATCACCACAATATTTGAAAAAATTAACTCTTGGCCACAGATTGCAATATCCCTACAGACTGAACTTGATGGATTTCAGATGAGTGTAGGGCAGAAATACAAACACACTGGATTAGACACAGAATTCTCCACAAACAGTGGCCACAGACTGCAATCTCTCCGTACAGACTGAACTTTTAGGATTTCAGGAGTGTGTAGGGCCACAAGAGTAATAAAAAACGCTGTTTCAGGAACATGTGTGTATATAACACACATGTGAAGGTATTTAACCCCAGTATTTTGAAAATTGGAAGTATTTTGCACAGAGTGCAACCTGTACTGCTACAGAGAAATGCTTCTGCATAGGAGACACAGTGACAAGTGGCAGATTTTAACATGACTGCCCGATTTATAGGGCTGTGACATCACAGAAGCTGGCTGGCTGCTGATTGTCTGCATATCTGCACATGTCATTGAGGGTGTTCCTTTCTTCCTCTCATAGTTCTATGCCCCCTGTCACACCACGTGCTTGCGGCGATATTAGACTCATTACCATGAATCGCCTCCTTCAGACCTGAATTTTTCCTGAAATTCTAAACGAATTCCACTTTGTTAGAATCAATTCGCTCAATCCTAAAGCAGAGCACTAATCAGAGAAGCAGCACAAAAAGTACTCCACAAATCTGTCCTTTATGGAAAAGTGGCAAGAAAAAAAGCCATTTTTGAAAACTATGTCGAAGATGTTGCTGTTTGCAGCTTGCAAAAAGCTATGTTGGGGATACAGCAAGCATGTGGAAGAATGGACTCAGATGATATCAAAATGAAACTTTTTGCCACTAATGCCAAATGCTAAATATGGTGGAAAGCCCACATTGAACATCTCCCTGAACATACCATCCCCACAATGAAGCATGGTGGTGGAAGCATCGTGCTGCGGGAATACATTGCTTCAGCAGGGAGTGAGAAGCTGGTGCGCACTGATGGGAAGATAGATGGAGCTGAATACTGGGAAATCCTGGAGTAAAACCTATTAGACTAGGTCTACAATGCATATGTCAAAATACCACCGGAAATCTGATGGCATTTTGTCATTGCTGGACTGTGACAGGACCGCGGTTTTTGCCTTAGATTTGTGCAAAAGCCGTCAGTTTTCGGATTTGCTGTCTGCCACGTACATTCAATGTACGGGGCCAACGGCAAATCCGAGAGGAATCTGGGAGAAAATACAACATTTTGCATGTTCTGCCAGATTTGTAATGTTCCTTTCTGTTGGCATTAAAAAAAAGGGGGGGGGGTTGGGAGGGTAATGGTTAGATGCCTAAAATACACTTGAGGATTTTTCTGAGCATGCTCTTACTGGGCTGTCTGTGCTGAGTGCTAAACAGATTGGAGTTAACAAACAGGAGTGAAAAAACAGTAAGTAAATCATTTTTATTTTTTAAATTTCATTGCTGTTGTAATGTCATCACTGTCATCAGACAGAATACCTTTGAAGTCTGGGGAGGTAGCTATAGAAGAAAAACATTACTCTATAAATTATAATGGGGCGAGGCCCCTCAAAAATAAGATACAGAAACAGGTTTCACCAAAATGTTATACAATAATATAATACAAAATTGCGTGCTTTGTAGAAAATGTCAAAAGGATAAAACTAACCTTTATTTACAAACTATATTATAAAATTCCCTACAATATCCCTACTTTCACCCTATTACACGGACTTGTCCTACCTAACAAATAGCAGGATGACTGCCCTGATAACTGTGACCCCAACAGGAAACTGACCTTAACTCTTAACCTTATATCTCGCTGCACTCATACGTAGGTACACACATGAACTGATATCACTGTGTGCAAGAGATACTGAGGACGAGAAATAAAACAAATATATCAGATAGAATATATAGTAGCAAATGTACCAAAATTCATTAACTCTCATTGCAGAGGCATAGTGGAGGATAACCCCACAAATAATCTGTACAGTTGAAGCCAGAAGTTTACATATACTATATAAAAAGACACAGATCCATGTTTTTCTCACTATCTGACATGAAATGATAATAAACCTTACCCGTTATAGGTCAATTAGGAACCAAAATTATTTATATTTGCCAAATGCCAGAATAATGAAAGAGATAATTATTAAGGCATTTTTATTGCTTTCTGCAAAGTCAAAAGTTCACATACACTAGGATTACTATGCCTTTAAACAATTTGTGACAGCCCATATGATGATGCCATGTCTTTGGAAGCTTCTGAGTTAGAGGCACAGCTGTATTTTTTAATGTACACCAGAAACACACTGCATCTGTGTGTAACATCATGGGAAAGTCTAAAGAAATCAGCCAAGATATCAAGAAGAGAATTGTGGAAAGTCTGGATCATCCTTGGGTGCATTTTCCAGATATGTGAAGGTGCCTTGTTCATCTGTACAAACAATTATAAGAGATGCTGGCAGAAGCTGGTAAGATTGTGTCATAATCCACAGTAAAACGAATACTGTATCAAGATGGGCTGAAAGGCCACTCTGCCAGGAAGAAGTCATTACTCCAAAAGAAACATACAAGAGCCAGATTAATGTTTGCAAATGCACACAGGAACACAGACCTACATTTTTGGAGACATGTCCTGTGGTCTGACGAAACTAAAATTGAACTGTTTGACCATACTGACCATTATTGCGTATGGAGGAAAAAGGGAGAAGCTTTGAATCTTAAGAACACAATCCCAATTATGAAACACAGGGGTGGCAACATCATGCTGTGGGGTTGTTTTGCTTAAGAAAGGACTGATACACTTCAAAAAAATAGATGGCAACATGAGAAAAAAAGATTATGTGGCAATACTGAAACAATATCTCAAGACATCAACAAGGAAGTTAAAGCTTGGGCGAAAACGGGTCTTCTAAATGGACAATGACCCAAAGCATACTGCCAAACTGGTTACAAAGTGGCTTAAGGATAACCAAGTCAAAGTTTTGGACATACAGACATATCCGGGTCATGGGCTACAACTGTCACATTCCTTTTGTGAAGCCACTCATTACTTAGTAATCCTGCTATATTGAAGGCTGGTGTCAGCTGTTAACTGCAGCTGACACCCGCTTTTAACAGCAGGGAATGGAGCCGATTCAGTTTCCTGCTGTTTAACCCTTTAGACACCACAGCCATGTCCAGCACCCCCACTGTGAGATCGCAGGGTGCCGATCAGTTAACCATGTCTCCTGTTTTACCACTTCCTGCCCCAGTACACTAGACACCGTGGAAGAAAAAAAATTCTGAATGCCAAACTTGTGCTTTTTTAGTCATTTCACATCCCTAAAATATTAGAATAAGAAGTGATCAAAAAGTTGCATAGATCCCAAAAGGCTATCAATAAAAAGTACACTTCAGCCTGAAAAAAAGGAACCTTCACTCAGTTCTATACGTGAAATTACATACAAGTTATTGGTTGCAGAAAATGGTTCTGCAGCACAAATTTAAAAAATAGAGAATGTTTGGAATTTTTTATGGTACCAAATCACAATGAAAACCTTATATTTGGTAGTTCCAGAATTGTATCAACCTGCAGAACATAGATAACATTTAAACATATGAGTGAACACCGTAAAAACACCCCCTACAAACATAGTGTAAGTCTGTTTTTTTCATCTTTCTCCCCACGTAGAATTTTTTACAAGTTTCCCAGTATATTCCATGGTCTGGTGAATGACACCATTAAAAAGAATAGCCTGTCCTGCAAAGTTAAAGCCCACATATGTCTATGTAGATGGAAAAATAAAAAAGTTATGGCTCTTGGAAGGCAAGGAGAAAAAATAGCCATATTATTATAACTGTCTCCCAGGAAGGAGTTAACAGGAATAACAGGAAACTTGAAATATATCTTTGTGTGTCTATACAATATATGGGTTTCTCTGTTTGACATGAATTGAGAGACAAACTTTTGGGGGATATTGTAATTTTTTTAAATGCACTAGTTCATTGAAAAATGTTATAGGTTTTCAAATATTGCCATGCAAAGTCAATTTCTATTGTACAAAACTAGAAAAACAATAAAGACTAGATATACATAGAATAAAAAGTTAACATATTACTTATACCACAAAAGGAAAACTGTGGAAAAAATCCTAAAAACCAATGAGAAATTGCTATATTCTCCATTCCCTCCAAAATTAAAGTTAAAAGTTTTTCAAAAGATTATGTGCACTTTTCATTTTAGCTGTATAAGTGCTGAAACACAGTTAAAAGATATTACTGGTTCTGAAAAGGGTTGTCCGAAGGTAGGCGATCATCAACTATTCATTAAATATGTGATATGTCAAATTTCTGTATGTCCCACAGCTGGGACGTTCACTTATAGGAATGGAGGTCCTGTCCCCACCCTCCCCCCATTTGAACAGTGCAGCAGTTGAGCATGCATGTTGCCACCCTATAGGTCTAATGGAGACAGTCAAGCTCTATACTTGACTATCACTGTCAGTCCCATAGAGACTTATTAGAGCAGGAGTGTGCCTTCTTGACCATAACTTCATTAAAATGTTGTACATGGGACCACTGTTCACTGAAGTAACAACCCGACATTTCTGGGACAGTTTTTCCAACTTTAATGTGACTTTTAGGAGGTAAAAGGACTAAGCTGCTGAGAGTAATGGCTAACTATTGAGTAGTTTCAGTAACAACACCAGCAGAATTTTGGTCTAGGCTATATGATGCAGGGTGTATCTTTTTATCTTTAAACTTTTTATGTTATTACTAGCTTGAAGTCTGTACTTGGATAAGCCTCGAAAGTAGAATAAACAAACTACCATTAAATCAACAATGTAAACACGTTAAAAATCACATATATACACATCAACTATACAAATAAATACAAAATTAAATGCACTGCTCCTAAAATGCCTTTGGTCATGCTATAATGTAAATTGTGGTTTGCCTATGTATACACTTGAACAATTAATAATTTATTGTCAAGCACACCCTCTTTACAATATACAACATTCTGAAACACTTATCTACTCAAATCCAAACACTGAAACAAATACAAATCTTCCCTATTTACTTGTGGTCTCACACATTTAACTGACCTTCTTCTTAGTGTAATCACCAGCTATTCTTAGGGCGGCTACAAACTAATAATTTGACTACCATACAATCTGTCTCTCTGTTTCCTTCTCCATTTTTCTCTCATCTTTTTCACTCATTTAATCCAAGACAGCATTAGCTACACAGAGGCAAGTCAGTATGATATGCAAGCCACACACTATATGATCAGGGTCTATCACCATAATAATAAGTGTCTATCTTAATCTATCTTATATATATACTCTTATTCTATCTATCTTTCGATCTATCTATATATCTATCTATCTATCTATCTATCTGTTTAGCTATCTGTTTGTCTGTCTAGCTATATAAAAGGAGCCTGTAATGGTGGGACATGCTGTCTGATCTGCAGGCAGCATGCTATAGAGCAGAATGAGCTGAGTAGATTAATATTTCATGTTGTTGGGAAAGATTCAGTAGAACTTTCATTTATTCATTTAAATTCCTGTTCATTCTAGGCTTAGGAGTCAAGTGGGCGGACCTAAAAATAATTGACATCTACCTTTGCATTCACTGTCATAAAGGAAGTTTGTCAATCTCTGAATAGACGCCAATGAAAATAGGGCCAATAAATCAACAAAAACAAAAAGGGAAGTTGTATATAACCTACAACACCAAACACAAAAACACTAACCGTAATAAAATTACCAATAATTTTATTATACATATATAACAATACACAAAAGCAAATAAAAAGACGGTGCTGGATAACTGAAGAATAACTGCTGGAAAGTAGTGGTAGTGGTGCACCATGTGGTGTTGCCATTCTTTTCTTTCCACCACCTTTACTATCAGGTATGGCATATGCAAAATACATTATTTGGCCTCAGTACCACAAATGTGGACACAGTAAAGCTAGAGAAGTTGGAGCAGTAGGGGTGCTATACACAGTTTTTTAAATTGTAAATAGAATATATGGTAAAATATCTTGTTTGTGACTAAATAAAAACAGTAGGGTAAATTTGTTGTGGCAATTGTTCCAAAATACTGGTATGATGCTTCACACCACATTTATTATGTATCTTATACAGTTTCTAGACACTTCAGTGCTGCATCTGGTAAATGGGGAAAATTGCTAGGGCCACATGTATGAAAACTGTTTAAAATTGATAGCAACCAATCAGAGCAACCACAGCAACCAATTCATTACATATAGTGTTCTGGAAAAATGAGATTTGCCCTCTGATTGGTTGCTATTGGCAACAAAGTGAATTTTAGACCTAGACAGTTTTCATACATGTGACCCTTAGTGTTATGAACCAAGCCAACTTATATAGAATATAAACTTAGAAGAAATAGTCTAAAAATGCACCAGATTTATCATAGTGTTGATAAACCTGGTGCATTTTAAGACTGTTTAGACCATATTAGACCGTATAAATAAATCTGCCCCATTATTTTGTGTTAAAGAACCCATTTAAACTCTGTGTACCAAATTAGAATGTTTCATATTCACTTCCCAATGTAGTATTTGTATCATAAGAATATTATTTTATAATATTTTCCTTCTTGTTTAAGTTAACTGAAGTCTTAGTCATATTTTGAGATGTCTTCAAATTAGATCTGCCATTTGCAGGTGGTAGTTTAACAGGTTAGTCATCAGCAGTTTTATTTGGTACAACATAGAATAGGTACGGGTTGGACCCCTTTTCGCCTCAGAAAAACTGCCTATATTCTTCGTGGCATAGATTCCACAAGGTGTTTGCAAACGATGCTCCATTGGTACCAAGGGGCCCAAAGAGTGCCAAGAAGAATATTTCCCACAACCATGACCACCACTCCACCAGCCGAACCGTTGATACAAGGCAGGTGGATCCATGCTTTCATGTTGTTGACAGCCAAATTCGAACCCTACCATCAGAATGTCGCCGCTGAAATTGAGACTAATCAGACCAGGCAATCTTTTTTCCCAATCTTCTACTGTCCAATTTCGATGAGCTTGCAAATTGGAGCCTCAGTTTCCTGTTCTTAGGCAGAAAGGAGTGGCACCACGGTGTGGTCTTCTGCTGCTGTAGCCAATCTGCCTCAAAGTTCGCCGTAATGTGCGTTCAGAGATGCTCTTCTGCCTACCTTGTTGTAACGGGTGGCTATTTGAGTCTCGGTTGCTTTTCTATCAGCACGAACAGTATGCCCATTCTTCCTTTGACGTGTGGCATCAAACAAGGCATTTCACCACAGGATGCCGCTCACTGGATGTTTTTTCTTTTTCTGACCATCTCAGTAATCCCTAGAGATGGTTGTGTGTGAAAATCCCAGGAGATCAGCAGTTTCTGAAATACTCAGTCAGCCCTTCTGACGTCACCAACAAACTATGCCCCGTTCAAAGGCACTCCAAATCACCTTTTTCCCATACTGATGCTCGTTTGAAAACTGCAGGAGATTGTCTTGACCATGTCTAATGCCTGAATGCATGAGTTGCACGCCATGTGATTGGGCATGATTAGAAAATTAAGTGTTAACGAGCAGTTGGACAGGTGTACCTAATAAAGTGGCCAGTGAGTGTATATGACTAAAACGCAGACAATATGTTTTAAAGGGTAAGTCTAATATATAAGCCTATTCTTTTTAAACATATAAGGGAGATTTTGACTTTAGATATGTCGAATTTAATGCTTAAAAAAACTTTGAAAATACTATGCCATGAGGTAAAGGGATATTCCCATCACATTGAATAGCTGTAAACATGTAGACAAAGGTAAATAAAGATTTTTACCAAATAAATTGCTGTTCTGATTATGCTTCTTTTCAATGTTAGAGCAGTTTTTATCTTCTGCTTATTTAATGAAGGTTCCCTAAACTGCCGATTACCTCTCTTTTCTCAAGTGGCCTTAGGCCACTTGAGAAAACAGGGGTCTAATCAGCAGCACAGAAGCTTTTTTATCTTTCCTGCTAACAAACTTTAAAAGGGTATTTCCATCACAGCAAATTTTACTAAAAGGGCCGATTATGTTAAAGTAAGCCGTTTTCAAAATGCATGTTATTTAAAATATGTCTGCTTTACCTAATGCAGGCCTTTTTCCAGCTTTAACTTGCTCTTTTGTCTCCTTGGTTACTGACCACCATTGGGTGCTTTCAGTGGTGACCGGTAAGGCAGCGTTTTTGTGATGTTGCCTTTGGCTAGGATAGTGGAAATGCTCATTTCTGCTCATGTGTAATCCACCGACCAAAGCCACAGAACTTATTCTCAGACAGTCTTTGATAACGCTGCATTACTGCTTACAACTGAAAGCATATAATGGTGCAAGGGAGCAAAAAAGACCCGTATTAGGAAATACATAGGACATATTTTTTAATAACATGCATTTTGAAAATTGCTTACTTTACAGTAATTATACCTTCTAGAAGCACTCACTGGGAGTTCTGTAGGCTTGTGACCTGCTGGTAAAATCTGCCCCATCACCAATTTCCGTTTCATAGACTCAGCTAGGAAGAGCAGAGCTGAAATATCAGTCACTGCTATAGAACTGCCCACAGCCTTAACAGGAAGTATGATGCTAAAGCTGACTGTGAATCTATCTATGACATAAACAATATCAACAGCAAATAAACACACCTACCTTAACATTTATAAAGGCATGTATACAGCTGAATTTCAAGCATTCATTTTCATAATACATCCATGAAAGTCTACTCATTTTCTACTAAAGGTTGGTCAGCGTTAGTCAGCTAGTTATAGTTAGACTATGCCTTTGTCTCATAGTTGGACTATACCTTTGTCTCATTTCATTGTCAAATTTGCCGGTATCATGGTGTTGGTGGTCAATTTTACCTTTACTTATGCTTGCCTGTCTTTTCCCCATAGAGCTGGTCACAAAAATCTACGAGTTAATAAAAACCTGAGTGCATCTAACAAACGAATGTGTACGAGGACAGCCAAATATCTAAGCAGCACTAGAAACATGCCCTTGGATTTCAAGATTGCCCCAGAAATTATAAGTATGAATGTTTAGGAGGAAAGCTTTCTCATCAGACACATAATTTAAAGCTCCTGGCCCCTTGATTCCCCCCCCCCCCCCCCCAAAACCCCCCCCCCCCCCCCCCCCCCCCCCCCCCCCCCCCCCCCCCCCCCCCCCCCCCCCCCCCCCTCCCCCCCCCCCCCCCCCCCCCCCCCCCCCCCCCCCCCCCCCCCCCCCCCCCCCCCCCCCCCCCCCCCACCCCCCCCCCCCCCCCCCCCCCCCCCCCCCCCCCCCCCCCCCCCCCCCCCCCCCCCCCCCCCCCCCCCCCCCCCCCCCCCCCCCCCCCCCAACCAACAAATCACAACCCCCAACCCTGCAAAATCTGCAACTGGACCCCCACCTACCATGTACTATACATTATTCTGGTCTCTTTTTATTTAGGGGAGTGGTCTTTGAATCACATTTAGACCTTTGGGTTTGCTATGTAATGTATTTCACAACGTTCGTTATTTTATCCGGTTAGTCATGGTGCGAATTTCTCAAAAATTCGATTCGGTCTCTTCGCCGAATTTTCGCAGCAAAAATTCGTTTCGGTCCGAATTACTTTGTCATGAATCGTGTTAAAACAGCTATTTCAGGCTGCACAGAGCCTGCATGGGTGGCTGTAGAACGTTGTGCCATGCTAAATTTTGCAGTGGGAGCTTGGTTTGGTCTTCATACAATGTTGTGTTTTTGTATGACACGCACATGATGCCGGACCGCTCCTTAGGAATCTCTGGGCACTTAGAGGGCAAAACTGACAAAAAAACTCAAGCGGGAATGTAGCGCTGATAAAGTCAGCCAGCGAAAGCTGGAAAAAAACAAGCTGAGAAGCTCAGGTGGCAACATTAGTGACAGAGTGTGGAGTTGACGGCGGCAGCCATCGCTGCATGAGGTCAGAACAGTGGAACTATGATTTCTGGAGGTGGCAAAACAAGGGGGAGGCCACAGAGTGGCACAGTGACTGAGAGCGGAGGTCAACGGCGGAGCAGATGAGGTCAGCAGTGGCACAATGACAATTCTGGAGGGTGGCCAATAGTAGCAGGCCAGGAGTGGCACAATGACACTGTGTGGAGGTCACGTAGCTGCTGCATGAGGTCAGGCAGTGGCACATAACTTCTGGAGTTGGCAAACAGGAGGAGGCCACAGAGTGGCACCAATGCCAGAGAATGGAGGGTCACGGCAGCAGCAGCATGAGGTCAGACAGTGGCTCAATTGACACAGTGTGGAGGTCACAGGCAGCTGCCAACAGCAGCAGCATGAGGTCAGGCAGTGGGCACAATGACATTCTGGAGGTGCAAAACAGTTGCAGGCCACAGAGTGGCACAATGACACAGTGTGGAGGTTCACGGTAGCAGCAAGCATGAAGTCAGGCAGTGGCACAACACATTCTGGAGGTGGCAAAAACTGGAGTAGGCCACAGAGTGCACAATGACAGAGATGAGTGGAGGGCTCGGAGCAGCAGCATGAGGTTCAGACAGTGCACAATGACATCAGTGTGGAGGGCATGCAGTAGCCACAGCAGCAGCATGAGGTCTGGACAGCAACAATGGCACAATGGAACCTTCTGGAGTGGCATAAAACGGTGTAGGCCACAGAGTGGAACAATGACAGTGGAGTGGAGGAGCACGGGCAGCCAGCAGCATGAGGTCAGACAGTGGCACAATGACACAGTGTGGAGGTAACAGCAGCAGCCACGAACAGCTGATTGAGGTCAGACAGTGGCACAATGACATTCTGGAGGTGGCAAAAACAGGAGGAGGGCACAGAGTGGCACAATGACTGAAGCGGAGGTCACCGGGCGGCTGCAGCTGAGGTCAGGCAGTGCAGACAATGACAATCTGGAGGTGGCAAAACTGTAGCAGGCACTGAGTGGAACAATGGACACAGTGTGGAGGTCTCGGTAGCAGCAGCATGAGGTCAGGCAGTGGCACATTCTCATTCTGGAGGTGGCAAAAAAACTGGAGTAGGCCTCAGAGTGGACAATGACAGAGAGTGGAGGGCACGGCAGCAGCAGCATGAGGTCTGACAGTGGACAATGACACAGTAAGGAGGTCACGGAGCAGCCACAGCAGCACATGAGGTCTGGACTGTGGAACAAATTGACATTCTGGAGTGGCAAAAACAGTGTGGCCACAGAGTGGCACAATGACAGAGAAGGGAGGGCACGGCCGCAGCAGAATGAGGTCAGACAGTGGCACAATGACACAGTGTGGAGGTCACGGCAGCAAGCCACAGCAGCGCATGAGGTCAGACAGTGGCACAATGACATTTCTGGCGTTGGCTAACAGGAGGAGGCCACAGAGTGGCTCAATGACTGAGAGTGGAGGTCACGGTGGCAGCAGTCATGAGGTCAGGCAGTGGCACATGACATTCTGGAGTGGAAAACAGTAGAGGCCACTGAGTGCACAAATAACCCAGTGTGGAGGTCACTGTTAGCAGCAGCATGAGGTCAGGCAGTAGGCACAATCACATTCTGGAGGTGGCAAAAAACTGGGTGTAGGCCACAGAGTGTGACCAATGACAGAGAGTGGAGGGACGGCAGCAGCAGCATGAGGTCAGACGGTGGCACATATAACACAGTGTGGGAGGTCACGGCAGCAGCCAACAGCAGCAGCATGAGGTCAGGACAGTGGCACAATGACATTCTGGAGGTTGGCAAAACGGAGGAGGCCACAGAGTGGGCACAATGGACTGAGAGTGGAGGTCACGGCGGCAGCAGATGAGGTCAGCCAGGGGCACAAGACCATTCTGGAGGTGGCAAAAACAGTGCAGGCCACAGAGTGGCACTATATGACACTGTGTGGAGTCCGGGAGCAGCAGCATGAGGTCAGGGGCAGTGGCACAAATCACAGTGGCAAAAAAGGAGTAGGCCACAGAGTGGCACAATACAGAGATTTGAGGTGATGGCGGCGGAGCACAGCATGAGGTCAGTGAGTGGCACTGTGACACACTGATGGATGTCACGGCACCCAGCAACAGCAGCAGCAGCATGTGGTCATAGAGTGGCACAATGACAGTCCTAGTGTTGAGGTGGGTGGCAATACAGTCCTCTGGTAAAGATGGTGGTAGGCAGATGGGGAACCTGTCAGCAGATGTGTGGCATCGACGGGTGGCGGCTATCGAATAGTGGCTGAGGCAGTAGTTTGAACCCAGACTGACGCCTAAGGCATTGGTGTGGGTGGAAATCCTGGTACGATTCCACGCATGATTCATCTTGACAAAGGTCAGTCGTTCCACATTTTCATGGCAAGCGGGTTCTCTTGGGGTATCGTTGGCCCCGCCGCACTGACAACACCGCTGTGATGCCACATACTGGCGGGCAGGACTGCTTCTCCACTGCAAAACTAGGCAAGTTGCGGCCACACATACAGTTTGGCTGCCCAGTAGTCAGGCGGATCTTCTAATGGGGTGGAAGAGTGCTTTCCAAGTAGGCCACCACCTGTTGGTTCAGGGACTGGTCCAGGTGCTGCTGCTGCTGCTGGTGACTGCCCTCCTCACTAGGGGGGTTATGGATGCTGCTCATCAGTGACTCACCACTTAGGTTACTAATTATGGAGCTGGTAATGCACCTACCCCCCCCCCCACCTTCCCCCAGCAGCTGCGGCAGTAGTTCGTGAGCGTGAGGACCCTCCCAGGTCAGGCCTTCAGAGAAGGGACGATGCTGCACATAGGCAGCGGCAACTGACTACGGAGGATTTCCCTATTGTATTTAAGTTTTGTCCTCCCTCTCAGATAGTCTGGAAAAAGGCTCCATTTTGGACCGGTAGCGAGGGTCCAATAGGGTGGAGAGCCAGAAGTCATCCTCTGCCGGATGCTGGATCTATTCGGCTGTCACTAGCCCCCCTAGGAAATCTGCATGCTGGCAGGCCTCTGCCAAAAGTGACTCCGAGGGGCTCCCTGCCTCCATCTCCACGGTATACTGCCACGGTGCTTGCGGGTCATCGGCCTCGTCTTCCTCATCTCAATTACCTCTCCAGCTGCTCCTGCTCCTCTCTCTTGTACCTGGGTAGAAATCCACTCATTTCACCAGACAATGGCTCTGCTCCAATGTGCCCGTCCTCCTCTCCTCTCTTTTCAGTCCCCAGGGAAATCATGTGCCCGCGAGATGTAGTCGCCACATCTCCGTACCCTGCCCAGACAGATTTTTCAGCAATCTGTTCCAGGACATGATGCAGTGGAATGACGTTATTCATCCCGTAGTGCTGGTGACTGACAAATAACGTGGCCTCATCGAATGGCCTCAACAAACGGCAGGTGTCACGCATGAGCTGCCATTGGCTGACATCAAGTTACACAGGGGAGTACTCCTGGGTTTTTTTTCCGCCTGGTTATCAAAAAATTGTTTAATGGCCTTTCATCTGTTCTTTAACAGTGGGTCCAACATGTGCCAGGCTGAATTCCAACGGGTGGAAACCATCGCATATCAGAGTGTGTTGGGGGAGCGCCGTTCAGCCGCTGCAAACTCGAGAAGGGTGTTCCTGGCTTTGTAGAATGGATAAAGTGCATGCACAGTTACTGGCCATTTTCAGAATCTTCTGAAGATCTGTGGAAAGACTTCAGGAACCTTTTCACAACCAGATTGAACCGTGCGCATTCGGCGCTATGGACCATCCCTCTCGGTGCAGCGCGACACCTTGTTCCTCCATTGTCCGTCCAACCATGGTTCCGAATTTGCAGTTGCTGCGGAGACAGCCACACATCGAGTTCTTGCTGCAAGACACGGAGCAGTTCCTCCCCTGTGTGACTTTCGTTCGCCGAGCAAGCCTGGTGTTAAGAACTGCGTGACCACGCTGTGCCCTACCATGTGGGTATGATGGGAGCAGTACTGTGTGAAGGCTGAGTGGTGGTGGTGGTGGGAGGAGGAGGAGGGGACATTTGCGCAGGAGCCACAGTTTGACTGAGGAGAAAGCGGCGTTCTGTCCATGTTGTTGGTGTGCTGGGCAGGAAGCAAGTTCCACCAGTGGGCCGTAAAGGACATGTACTGGCCTGACCCGTAGTTACAGCTCAGTCGTCCGCGCTTGCGTGTACCTTGGAACAAACCGATAAGCTCAAGGACTGCCCACTTTTGTTCTTCATATTTATGAATTGCTGGTACTGCTTTTTGGTAAAGAAATTACGCTTGGACTTTCCATCTCGGCTCGGACAAGCCATTAGTTCTCTGAATGGTGCTGTGTTCCATCAATTGGAAAGGGGGACAGCAGTACAAACAACTTGGAAAGGAGCACGGTCAGACTGCTGCACCTTAGGATGGTTCGATGCATTACTGTTGTATTCTTTGCAATTCGCCTCGCTGAACCGTGTAACTGCTTGGCGCCATGGTAGCGAGGAGCGGAGCATTGTAGCGGGAGATGATGTTCAAAGAAATAAAGCTCCCTTCTGCAGAGGGGTGGTGCCTTGACTGGCTGAAATGGGCATGCGTGCACAACTGGCCGCTGCTGCTGCTGCGGCTTTTTGAGGCAGGGTGGACCAACACATCGGTGCCACGTTTCCAAGGCAACGTGGTGACGCTGCATGTGTTGACGCAGGGCCGTGTGGTGCCACATGTTAGCTCCTGGCCACTCTTCACTTTCTGACACAGATTCTACATATACCCATTATTCGGCTCCTCCGGTGTCTTAGCAAAGATCTGCCACACGCCGAGTAGCCTTGATTTTACCGCCAACGCTCCGCACTGCGTGATACTACCGCCCGTGCTCGCTGTGCCTCTGTGCCAGACTTTCTTGGGACGCTGCGCGAAGCGGGTTTTCTTCCCGTGGCGCTTGGCTCCCGACCTCACACTGATGCTTTCCTGCTTGGATCAAGGCCACACAAACACACTTGCGGCTGCGCCGCTGCCTAGACGCGCAAGCTGACGCCCTCTTCTCCTGACGATGATTGAAGCCCTTGCTTCACCGGGCTCCCAAGTGCGTCGGCTACACATCATCTATTGAGTTCATCTCACTTGCTGTCTATCACCGGTCTTGGTATGCGCAGGCTTTTGTCCCTAACAACATGACTCCCTTGCCATCTCTCAACAGCTATTACTTTGACGCCTACTGCAAGAAGCAGGGATATGCCCATTTCTGGCGCTGCCACAAGTAGCTGCTGACTGCCCTCCTCAAATTGTTATCCCGCTATAGTGGCGCTGAGCCCAGACCACATAGTAGATCTCTGCTGAGGGACGGATGGGACAGAGGGGGCTGAGGACAGATGAGGGCCGCTGACACAGCTCCCGGGCACAGGCACAACTTAGGGTTGTGTCTGACGTTCCCCACCGACTCTTTGATGGGGGTTATCAGATGTCATATGGGAGGAAGTGGATGACTAGTCAACAATCAAGAACCCTTGGGTTGACCTGATATCAACACACGGCCGCTTGATGACAGCCAGGCTGTTTCTGGCCTCAACCGTAGTGACCCCTGCTGCGACGACCCCTTGCTGTGCTGAAACCTGGGCATGTTCCAGGAAATGTTTGTGCCATGCCATCGCAGGTTGCAGAGCCTGCCACCTCTCTGTCTGACATTACTGTTTGTTCTAATATATGTAAGGACACCTGTTGTATGAGATATCTGTATATGATAAATATTACACCCTGTATTTGACGCCCAAATGAAACCCAGTAAACATTCTTGGGTAAAAACCTTGGATAAAATTGCGCTCCACAAATGGCCAGGAAATATGGACTTGTATGTGCCGTTTACAAACTCTGTGTATTTTACTGAATGTAATGCATTATTAATCTTCGGATATGAATTATGCTTTACAGTATTTTTCGTGGGGTGAAAAAAGAAAGTTTCTTTTAATGAGTGAAAACTGCAGAAAAATACTTAGTTAACCCTTGGATGTATATTGGCAACGAATTGGCCACCAAAAATACTAGCTTTGTAGCGTGTTACAATGGCTTGTTTTTTTACGCTACACTACAAGAGATAAAATTGTAATTAACCTTTGCTTGCTAAATTAGGCTACAGGAAAAAAATGTATTATATTTTGGCGGTGAAAATGACGGTTCTTGGAGTCACCACAGTGAAAAAACAATGCTTAATTACCCCTGGATGTAATTGCGCCAAAATTGGAGCCTCCACCAAAAACAACTGCTTTGTAGCGAGTTACTATGCCGTGTTTTTTACGCTACACAACAAGAGATACAATTGTAATTAACCTTGCTTGTGGAATTAGGTACAGGAAAATTGTTATATTTGGCGGTGAAAAATGACGGTTTATTGGAGTCACCAACAGCTGAAAAAACAACACTTAATTAACCCTGGAATGTAAATTGCGCTAAGAATTGAGTCCACCAAAACTACTAGCTTTGTAGCGTGTTACAATGCCGTGTTTTTTACGCTACTCAACAAGAGGATAAAATTGTAATTAATCCTTTGCTTGTCAATTAGGCTACAGGAAAAATGTATTTTTTATATTTTGCGGTGAAAAAAGACGGTTTCTTGGAGTCACCACAGCTGAAAAAACAACGCTTAATCAACACTGGATGTTAAATTGCGCCAAGAATTGAGCCACCACAAACTATAGCTTTGTAGCGTGTTACAATGCCGTGGAGTTTTTTACGCTACACACCAAGAGATAAAATTGTAATTAAACTTGCTTGTGAATTTAAAGCTACAGAAAATGTATATATTTAGCGGTGAAAAAGACTGTTCTTGGAGTCACCACAGCGAAAACACGCTTTATTTAACCATGGATGTAAATTGCACCATAGAATTGAGCCACCTACAAACTACTTGCTTTGTAGCCGTGTTACAATGCCGTGTTTTTGTACTGCTTAACAACTAAGAGATCACATTGTAATTAACCTTTGCTTGTGATTAGGCTACAGGAAAAATTTATATTTTGCGGCGAAAATGACGGTTTTCTTGGAGTCCACCACAGCTGAAAAACAATCGCTTAATTAACCATGGATGTAATGCAGCCAAAGAATTGAGCCACCACAAAATACTAGCTTTGTAGCGTGTTACAATGCCGTGTTTTTTACGCTACACAACAAGAGATACTTTATAATTAACTTTGCTGTGTATTAGGCTACAGGAAAAGATGTATATATTTTGGCGTGAAATGACGGTTTCTTGGAGTCTCAAGCTGAAACATGACGCTTAAGTAACCCTCTGAATGTAAATTGCGCCAAGGATGAGCCACCACCAAACTACTAGCTTTGTAGCAATGTTTTTTTTACAATGCCGTGTTTTTTACGCTACACAACAGAGTATAAATTGTAATTTTTCCTTTGCTTGTAATGGGCTAAAGAAATAATTTTATTTTTGGCGGTGAAAAAGACGGTTTCTTGGAGTCACACAGCTGTAAAACAACGCTTAATTAACCCCTGGATGTAAATTGCGCCAAAGAATTGAGCCACCACAAACTACTAGATTTGTAGCGTGTTACAATGCTGCGTTTTTTACGGCTTCACAACAAGAGATTATATTGTATTAACCTTTTGCTGTGATTAGGCTACAGGAAAAAATGTAGATATTTTGGCGGTGAAAAAATGACGGTTTCTTGGAGTCACACAGCTGAAAAACAATGCTTATTAACCTGGATGTAAAATTGCGCCAAAGATTGGAGGCACAAAAATACTAGTTTGTAGCGTGTTACAATGCCGTGTTTTTCGCTACACAACAAGAGATAAAAATTGAATTACCTTTGCTTGTGAATTAGGCTACAGGAAAAATTTATATATTTTGGCGGTGAAAATGACGGGTTTTTTGGGAGTCACCACAGCTGAAAAACAACGCTTAATTAACCCCTGGATGTAAATTGCGCCAAAGAATTGAGCCACCACAAACTACTAGCTTTGTAGCGTGTTACAATGCCGTGTTTTTTTACGCTACACAACAAGAGATAAAATTGTAATTAACCTTTGCTTGTGAATTAGGCTACAGGAAAAATGTATATATTTTGGCGGTGAAAATGACGGTTTCTTGGAGTCACCACAGCTGAAAAACAACGCTTAATTAACCCCTGGATGTAAATTGCGCCAAAGAATTGAGCAGCCAAAAATGAAGTGGTATTTGTATTGTAAAAACGCTGTTTCTTTAAATGAATACAACAGGAACTGGCTTAGATCCCCCTTGGATATTCAATGTGCTGTGAGCAGATAGGATTTAAATGTATATGCAGCTGCAGTGGACGCACACTGGATTTCAGATCCAATACCCAAAAAAATCAGAAATAGAACGTTAAGAGAAGCAGTCTCTGAGACAAGCTGAGACACCCCACAAAAATCGCTGTATAAAAATCAGTACAGAGAGAGCAGTATGAGCTCCCAGTGTCGCGCCCGGACTTATATAGTGCGGTGACGTCACAGAATCCCGCCGGTCTCTGATTGGCTTCATCTCTGCACATGTCATGCAGGCTATGCCCTTCTTCCTCCCAGAGTTCTTTGCCCCATGTAACGCCATGTGCTCGCAGCCATTTTATTAATGAAAAGCACACTTCGTTCACCCGAAGTACCCCAAACTTCGACTTCGTTCAGAACCGAAGTTTTCCTGAAATTCTAAACGAAGTCCACTTCGTTAGAATCAATTCGCCCATCTCTAGAAATAATCATAGTCATTTAAATTAAGTTTTTTTATTAAACATATTTTTAAAATTAGTTTTTAATTTTGCTTTCACTCTGGTTACTAAACCTAATAATAATACAAACACTGTAAACAAAAAAATGGTCACTACGTCCAGAAAAATGTGCGAAAACTGCTATAGGTGCACACTTACAAATGCAAACACAAAAAAAAAATTGGTCCAGCAACACTCTGTAGACACTATGGAGGACATGTATGAAACCTATCTTGTCTAAGACTTTTCTTGTTGCCCATAGCAACCAATCAGGGTTCCCCTTTCATTTCTTCAGAGCACTATATGAAATGAAAGGGGAACGCTGATTGGTTGCTATGGGCAACAAGAAAAATCTTAGACCAAGACAGTTTTCATACATGTCCCCCTAAAAGACCAATGTTGACTATTTAAATTATTTCAAAGTACATCTCTGCTACATGTGGTGTAAATGAAAATCTGAGGCTGTCAGAGCACATTTTTTTTTTATCAAAACTGTGAGGGCACATCCAGCAATAACAAGGTGGCCTCAGTTCAGATGTTGACCTATCATAAACAAATAGTCTCACCTCTCTTGGCGCCAATATTTGTTCCTTGGTGTTTGCAGAGTGCTGCCAGTCCATTTTTATGTGTTTGCATTTGTTTTGTAGCCACATCAGAGTGCACCTGCGAAATTTATTTCCTGTTTTTTCTGGATGTGCTGAGTGTGTGAATGGTAAAGGGGGGGAGGTGACTGTCTCTGTTTTGGTCTATGTAGTCTGTTTTTATTCAAGTCAGAGTATAGCTGGGACTCTCAAACCCTGAGAGTTTAAAGATAGGTGTGATTGTGTAGAGTAGGTCCCCATTACCACATGTAGCGGCAATAAACTTTTTATTTGTTTGCATTTGAGAGTACTAACTAATATAATTGTATACCCCTAAGTGAATATGGACAAATTGTGCCCTGCATTGCTGCAGAGGTTAAAAAGGTGGGAGGTCAACCTGTCAGAGCTCAGATCATGAGCCGAACACTGCATCAAATTGATTTGCATGGCTGTCGTCCCAAAAGGAAGCCTCTTTTTAACATGATGCACAAGAAATCCCACAAAGTTTGTTGAAGACAAGCAGACTAAGGACAGGGCTTACTGGAACCATGTCCTGTTGTCTGATGAGATAAAGATAAACTTATTTGGTTCGGATGTGTCAAGTGTATTTGGCAACACCTAGGTGAGGGGTACAAAGACAAGTGTGTCTTGCCTTCAGTCAAGCATGGTGGTGGGAGTGTTTGGGGCTGCATGAGAGTTGCCGGCTGTAGGGAACTACAGTTCAATGAGGGAACCAAGAAAGCCAACATGTACTGTGACATACTGAAGAAGAACATGTTACTCTCTCTTCAGAAACTGGGCCATAGGGCAGTATTCCAATATGATAACGACCACTGTCTTGCTAAAGAAAATTAGAGTAAAGATGCTGGACTCACCAAGCATGTCTCCAGACCTAAACCCTATTGAGCATTTGTGGGTAATCCAGAAACTAGGGTGGAGGAGTGCAAGGTCTCTAACATCCACCAGCTCCATGATGTTGTCATGGAGGAGTGGAAGAGGATTTCAGTGACAACCTGTGATGCTCTAGTGAACTCCATGCCCAAGAGAGTTAAGGCAGTGCTGGAAAATAATGGTGACCACACAAAATATTGACACTTTGGGCACAATTTGTCCGTTTTCACTTAGGGGTGTACTTAGGGGTGCCAGCGGTTTAGACATTGATTGCTGTGTTTGAATTATTTTGAGGGCACAACAAATTTCTACTGTTATACAAGCTGTACACTGTCTACTTTACATTGTACCAAAATGTCATATCTTCAGTGTTGTCCCATGAAAAGATATACAATATTTACAAGAATATGAGGGGTGTACTCACTTTTGTGTGATACTGTACATATATATATATATATGTATATCTATCTATCTATCTATCTATCTATCTATCTATCTATCACAACACCTTCTGTAGAGAAAACGTCTTAGCAGTCTCTTCATTACCACCATGGACAGGATTGAAATTAAATTTGACACCAACGTCTAGATAACAGAGGAGATGGTCATTAGGTCATGGTCATTGCTTTCTCTCTCTCCTTCTCTCTCTCTCTCTCTCTTGCCTCTCTACACAATGACTTGTTCCCAGGTCACCGAGCTTGCCTAGAACCCTCTCCCATAGATGTCAACAGACTACTTTCTCCTATAGTCTGTGTGGCTGATTTAACCCCTTAAGCCGAACGCCTGAAAAGTAGTTAATGACCAGAACATTTTTTTTAGTTTTGGCCTCCTTGCGTTTAAACAGTTGTAACTTTTTATTTTTTCAATGACGCAGTTGGATGAGGCCTCGTTTTATATGAGACAAGTTGTACTTTATAAGGGAATAGTTTAAGTACACTTATAAATAATTGCAGTATTTTTTTTTTATTTTTTTACAAACTTTTTTGTTTTTTTCATTTTTTTTTTACACCATTCACATTTCACACTTGTTAGATTAATTCTACAGGTTATTCGGTCGTGTGGATACCAAATATGTGTAGGTTTTTTTGTGCGTGTAATTTATTACAATTATTTTTTATAAATTTAATTTTTTTTTTTATTTTTTATTTTTAATTCTTTTTTATTAAATTTTTAGGTTTTTTTTTGTACTTTTTTTTTACCCCCA